>JAQFZE010005219.1:0-10493 GCA_034695245.1 Dicyrtomina saundersi | reverse complement strand
AGAATTATTTCTCAAGTAAGTTAAAAAATCGAAATTCAAATAATTACAGATACAGATTATGTTGCAAACACAAAAAAAACAGGAGAGAATATATTCCTGTAATATGAACGAGTACAGGGGAAAGACATTGTTTTGTAATCTCTTCAGATTAATTAGATATCAAACAATAAGTTTAGTCTGTATAAATTCAAACATAACAACAACAAAAAAGAAACCCAGACACACAGACGACAGAAAAAACTGCCCAAACTAAATTAGAAAATGATGAACTACTAACTAATAAAAAGTATATAAATACTAAACTAATAATGAGTAAAAGTTGTACAGTATTTTGATAGGAAAAAGGAATGACCACGGAATAAAATATTTTCAATATTTCAAAAAATATATTTCAAAAAAATCAAAACAAAAATCTTTAAAAAAAACCAAAGTACTTAAGTACCTACTTTAATAGTAGTTCTTTGTTCTTTCGTTATAACTATAAAAAAAACCATCATCATAACTTTTCTAATTAAAAAATCATTATACATTTTTCATTTGCATAGTATAATAACGTATAGTATACCTATATCTCATCGGCATGCATTTGGAATACTACTATAGAATTAAAAATAATTAAGTAAAAGTACGCGTAAAATTTTTTTTATCTCGTTACATATTATTTAGACGTCGTAATTTTGTGTTCTTTTTTGTTCTTGTTAAGTAATTGCTCAAAAAATCTTATACTTTAATAATAACTAATTATACTACCACATAATAAAACACTATTCACTATCATTAATCATTATGACCATTAGTTGCCATAAATAAATTAAACCTAAATATCTGTAATTTACATATTATTTATATGTATAGCTAAAAAATAATTAAATACAAAACAAAATTCATTTTTTCATCATCAAATCAAAGTTTCTTCCCACTTTCTGATTTTTCATTTGAATTTTCTTGAATATTTTTGTTTTTGTTGAATGAAATAATTTTTCATTTGTTCGTCTTCGTAGTTTTTAATTGAATTCATGTTCATTACATTCGTCGGTGTCGGTGGCCTTGCCCCCTTAAATAATATAACAAAAAATTGAAATAATACGACGACGACGCTGCTGCTATGAATGTGAAGCCCACACTTCCACCACGAGAACGAAACTCTTCTTCTTGTTCGTATATAGTTTGTATATAGTAATTAGTTGTATATATAGATATTTATATAATTACATAATAATAATATAGAGGATGTAATGAATTACAATTATATATTTTTAATTATATAATCACAATCATACCACACACCGTACCGTCACCAGACAGAGACCACCCACGTTCACGAATTATAATAACACACGGACAATAATCCATTTTTCTTTCTTTCTTCTCTAGATTTTTGTTTTATACACAAAGTAAATTAAGTATCTAATTCTTTTCTCATATTATTTTTAACTTTATTTTTTTTTTTATACAAGTTCATTTTTTCTTTTCGAATTTCATATTTCTTTTATAACTGGGACTGGAACTGGAACTGGTAATCGTGATTCTGCTGATCTTTTAGAGATGAGGAAGGGAAGCAGGGTTTCTTTTGTAAATATATTATTATTTTAAAATCACACACAAATATTAAAATGTAGAAGAAGGATATTTCTGTTCTTTTACTTTTTACATTTCCTCCAATTTTGTATATCTGTATATAGTTTTGTTGACCTTGAACTTGACCTTGACGAGGATGTTGACACTTGATTAGTTTCATTTTTTTTTTATATAAATTGCATAATCGAAATGACCGCCGTACTTATACATATATAGTAAGTACGTACCTACATAGAAAGGTTACTTTGTCTTGAAAATTCTTGATAATTTAATTGCATAAAACTTCCCAACATCTTCCATTTTTTTTGCGTTTTCGTGTTTTTTCTTTTAGTTTTTCCATCTTCTTTTAAAATTTTGATGACGAGTTTTTACATTTATTTTAATTTTGGGGAAAATGGAATGACTGAATATTTTGAGAAGAAATATATAATGTGGAAAAATGATGAAGGAATTAATTGAATTTCTTCTTTTTTTAAACCCAAGAATCTCCGGCAGGTTGATGTGATAAATTGTCAACAGAGACTGAATTAGAATTGTCTGGCCAATGAGAGTGTGGCTCACCGGATGGACTTCCACTGTAGCCACCATAAACCCTGGAATTCCCTTCAAAATGTCGATTCTTCTTTTTTTCACGATTTACTTGAGCATACAATGGCTCTCCTGGCTTCACCTGTCAATGAACCAAACAAATAATCATCAATTAAATTATGAGTCGTCCATCATGAAAACTAAAAATCCACTCACAAAAAAATAAACCAAAGTTTTGTCAACACAATAATTAAATGCAATCAAAAATCAAATTGTGTTCACTGAATTTTAAAAATATATACAACTTGTATGCAACTTAGAAATAAATCTTGTAAAAATAAAGTAGAATGTAAATCAATGACATATATTTAAATATTGTTATTTAAATGAAGTTGTTTAATGGACGTGGTGATCAATGTTAATGTTAACTAACGGCTAACAACACGTACTTACGACATATATACACAGAATACAGATTACCAACTAAATTATCAAGTACTTCATTTACACTAATTCAACACTAAATCATTCTTTATAGGGCTCTAAATAATTATAGGGAATGTAACTATAGGGCAAAAATAAGTTTATAGGGACACACATTAATACATAAATCAACTATCTACTCAATTCACATAGGTAATTAATTTAGGGGATAATAAACCGGGACGAGACCATTTCAATACTTGAGACGCACGTACAACATCCACATCATACCATACACTATTAATTAATCATATATTACGCACACGCACAAAGTTTTTTATGAGAAAAAGAAGGAGAAAAAAAGGAGACCAAAACAGCCCCATCGCTGATCCAACATCTTGTTCACTCAATTATTTTTAAATATTCAAAAATGCACAAATGTATATACAGCAAAAACGTACGAGTCAAAAATTAAGAGCGAAAACATGCAGAAATAAAATAATTGTGGCATTTTTGTAGGGGATTTTGAATTTAATAAAACAATAAAGATCAAAAGTGAATTTAGCCATGCTCAGTAATTGATTGTAAAAAATGAACTACGAATTTAAAATTTTGTGTACAAAATACTTTACTAAATTTCATTCCATTTATAATGTGTTCAATAATTGAGTGTGTTAACAAATGTATGTAATTTGAGTGTGTGTAGATTTAGAAGAAGAAAAAACAGATTAACATGGAAAACTATATTAGACAAAAAGGGAACGGTAAAAAGAATAGAAATTAATGGTTTACTTTTAGTACAATTAACAGTGATATTTTCTCAAAAAAGTCAAAACAAACAACGAACATAATCACAACGACAACAACAACAACATAAAAAATATGCAAATTCTTACAATGTCTAGAGTAATTATAGGTAAAGTGAGTGTGAATGAAAAGTAGGTAGTAGATGAAAAGATGGAAAACCCACCAGGTGAGGTTACTGTCCAGGCTACGCCAAAAAAGAAGTCACCAAACAAACAAAGAGATACATCTCATTTAATTACAAAACTCAATACATTCAACTTTTCTCATATGTCTCTTATCATACACATCATATTTCCATCAATTCATTTTTAGTTCCTCTCACCATTTTTAACTATTTCATTGAATTTTTACGAATTAGTATTCAAAATAGGACACTACCAATTATTACAAATACGAATTAAATACGAGAACCAAAAACTTTGGTTTCTGAAAAATTACTAATTGCCTAATAAATTGGGGAACACTATCGGATTAACCATTGGTAATTAATATTCTTCTATTTATATCTAATTCGTCTGTACCTAAGCATAAAGTTCTTAAATATTTTGAGGTCGTCTACAAATAACGTTAGGAATTGAGGGAGCTCATGGGTGGGTTCCTTTCTATACATACAAAAAATAGAATAGGACCTCAACCCCCTCCCCCACCCCTAACGCTATTCACTCACCAACCCGAGTGATACACAAAAAATAATGCTAGACTCCCCCTTATTTCCGGCCTACCCATCCGTCACTCAGTGAGTGAGGCAATAATGCTCAAGAATTTTTGAGGAGAAGTTCGGATTCGGTCTCGGATTCTTGGGGAATTTCTGGCGGACTGCCAAAAACACTTGACTTCATCCACCCGCCAGTATAAGTAGTACCAGGCTCACGTTTGAGCTTCCCCCAATATTGCTTTATTTCCAAGCCACTTTCCCATTGTACATATTACATAATATGCAAGTAGCGTCACATTATAAAATACAGCTTCTTGACATAATGGAGACGTTCACAAATCACGTCAACATATGAGTAGGGTGGGGGAGGGGTTGGCTTCATATTAGGCACACGCTAATTTTTAGGTGTTAAAAAAAGGAGACAATAGCCATGCCATTTATTAGAACGCAATAGTTAGAAAAACGTGGGTGGGTAGTGGGTTATAAATCGAGAAGAATAAGGTGACGACTTCATTTGTGAACGCTCCCTAACTCGGCATTGCATTATTACATTCGCTAATCCCCGTATGCACGCCTATCTTTTCTTCTCATTCACTCTGTCCGCTAATAATAAGGGATTTTCTTCCGAGTCTACAAATAAGCCTACAGACTACTTAGAAATCGTCCACAAATGACGTCGGGGCAAAATCCCTATTTTTAGGACCCTGTCATGAGCTTAGCCATCATCAGTAGCCAAGTAGACTCAGTGACCCTACTCAAGACATCATTGGTAGACTATCCCTTACTCACTAGTCAGATTATGGGCTCTTAATCACACTTGCACTTGTACACAAATCCCTTCTTTACATCCCACGTTTTTGATGTTGTTGTTGTACAGAGAAACACTTCCCTAAACAGACGCTAAAAAAAGGAGAAGCTTTTCTTTCTTCCGAAATTGTGCAATGTATCTACGTAGGTACATACTTGCTCAGTGAGTCTTTTAGTCCCTTCGCCTCTCAATTTATTTTCACTGCTACAACTTTTTAAAGAGTCAAACAAAAAAACTGGGACAAGCTGAACGTTGTAAGAATTTAAATACTAAAATAAATGGGCCTCTATATTTTCTGCATAGTTTTTTCCTTGTTGTAGAATGTCTCATTTCCCATATATTCCCATCATCGCCTCGTTACTGGCGGTGATTACAAGTTGTACGTAGACAGAGAGAGCAGAGTATCATTATCATTAATTGGACCTCATTCATAATTTATACATTAAAATGAGGAATGTTGTGCGCTCCGAGTTTTTCCCTCACAAAATAAATTATTAGCTCCCACATCCTACAACATAGACATTCTTTTTTTTTGGACGAGATTTAAATTAAAATATTCTACACGAGGAGACGGACGAGCCTCTGCCTCATCCTGAGATACTGCATGGAGTAGGAGCCATTAATTATATTGGGGGACCAAAACTCAAAACTATACGCACAGTAACTTAGTAAAAACTGTAAAGATGGAAAGGCATGTGTCTGCTACGCAGATTGCAGAGTCTGTCGTAGGGGTCGGGTGGGGGGATGACAGGAAGCCATCAACTAAATTATTTTTACTAAAATCAAAACATACTATGTAGCCAAACAAGTTCCTTATTCTACTCAGCAGTCATTTTTAATTAATTTTTAAATTATCATAATTAATTTCATTTTCTGCCCTATTTTCTCCTTTGTATACTTTAAAGGCGTTGAACGTGTAAACAACCTTAATATTTCTCATTTTTCAATATCTAATTAATTAGTCTGCACTGCACTTTCAAAAACGTGTAAATATGAATGCTTTGAAATTTCAAAAAGATATATAAAAATATTTCCATTTTCAAAAAAATTGGTCACATAGGAGTTTTTGCGCATTCCAGGGCTATGTAAATACGGCAGTCTTTTCACTTTCAAACTTTGCGTGTCAATTGTGGACATATCAGGGTTTGCGTTGTTCACTTAAAAATGGGCCAAACGTGAAACCTACAATTTACTATAAATAATAATATACTGCACCTTCAAATCAAAACGGAGTCCTGAAACATCTGGCTCTGAAAATTTTAAAATTTCAAAAAACAAACAATATTGAGACATGCTTGGATTTGAGTTCATCTAAACTGTGGATTATTTGGATTTTTCCTATACATAGATCCAAAGTACGAAGTGTACGTCTTTAAATGGGATGAAGTTGACGAATATCGTAATCGCAATAATTATGATACTATTAAAAAAATCAAAAGCACTATGGAGCTATTTCCGCCAGGTCTTCTACCCTTTCTACAAGTCCTACCGATATACACTCAAAGCCTAGCTACACACTAATGATACTAGTTAATTGGGAACGCTTCATCATACCCGGGCTTTCCGGGCTTCTTGTTAAAGTTAATGTTAACGACACGGGGGAAAAAATTCTACGAGAGAGAGAGGGAGACGTTAATGGGTTTTGTCTGGACTCGCTGTCTGAGAATGCGTTAATTTCGAATTGGGCTGCTTACCGGTTGATTTGGATACATTCGGAAGGCGCCAGGGGGTGGGGCATGTGAACCTCCATCAGGATAAGGCATATCCGCGAGTGGAACTTCTTCTCCCTGCATATTTACATATTGTCCACATTTTATTTTAACAAAATCATAAAATCATAATAATATATTTAAATTATTGTCGTCGCAGGAATTAATCAAGCCCCGTTACTTATCCGCAGTTAGTACATTTAAATATACAAAGTCTCAAATTAACTTTGTAAATTTTTTTGAAACTTCAAAATAGCCTACATTCACACGTTTTTTTGAAAGTGAAAAATGGAAAACAGTCCCACCCACCCTATCGATGACATGATTTATGGGCGAACCCATAAATGCTTAATATTTTTGTTTTGAGTTTTGATAATTTCGATGTAAAACGGAGATTTATCATAGGGGAACATTTTTATCGTTTTTCCCCCAGTAAAGTTAGCATTACAAAGTGTGTTTTGATTTTGATGTTAAGAATAAAGGCTAAACGATGACGATGACTTGTCATTCTTCGAAGAAGATATGGCGTAGAATTAGGAGGATTGAACATATTGTAGTACAGTTTGAGTAAGTTATGTATGGGATGTACATCAAAAAGCTTTGTGTACCTGAGGATAGGAGGGTGGTGGGCTCTTTGGTACACTATTATTGGCTCCACGTTGCATGGTTTTATCTTCGTATCGTGTTCCACTTTGGCTGGCCATAGGTCGATTTAATGTGCTGTTGGCATTGACAGGTGAGCCGGCGGAGCTCGGCTCGGTTCCGCTTCCGCCCGGTCCAGGACTCCCACCCCGACCACTTGTTCCTTTACTCACAAAATCCTGCTCCGTCCAACCGCCCTTCTTGTAAACTTCTCTTAATTCCTACAAACAAAAAATATCATATTCGTACATCCATCCATGAAAACCAAAGGAAATCCAAACTTAGCCTCACTCATTATTTTCTTTTGTACATTTAAGCCATATGGGATATGGATGATATGGTACTGGGTCAGTGTATAGGTAATTAATTATAATACGGGGCCAAAAAAATTAATAAAAGGAGAAGCTAAAAACTTTTATTAATGTTCAGTGTAATTAACCCAATTCTAAAAGATCTAACCTGATGCTGCCACATGGAGTATAGGACCTGCGATGCAAATTTCACGACACGAGCTGAATAGCGTCTTTTTTGCTGCGTGAGGAGAACAAGTCTTTCCACTCCTTCTGCTTCCATTAGAGATCTACGTTCCCAAACAAGTACAAGAAAATGCACACACATATACAAAACTATAGACTCAAATCAACTTAATTTATTTTAATCTATTCAAGTAGCACAAAGCATATAGGTAGTTTAATCATCATTACTTTCTTTTTTGTACGTCCAAAAAGCGTCCAATTTAATTCGACAAAGATTATATAATGATTACAAAAACGACTATAAAACTACATTTCCAAAACAAAGCCAAAAGTTAATTCTTTTTCTCATACAAAATTGGACATGCACACAGAAATCCTGCAGAATTGGAGCAGATTGCACAATGTTATACATATTTAACAACTAAATAACTGAAGCAGCCTCTTTTTTAATGAGTCACAACGATAACGACAAAGACAACGAATACGGACAAGGAGTGAGATTACCTGGAAAACTCGGCATTTTTCTTGATGACTTCATTAAGTGTAGCTAGGACAGCTGCTATCGTGTCATCCGAAGTACCCTGATCATGCGGTCGTCCGGATGGGAGTTTTTGAACCAAATCTCGCATTGCATATTTACCTAAAAAAATATAGAAAAAAAATTAGGTACATGGACGTGAGTGGATTTAGAAATATTGATTAGTCATTCTATTACAGAAATTGATAAATGATAATGGCTTGTTCAATATAGTTCAAATTTCAAATGAACATGTAGAAGAAAAGCGTCCATATTTTGAGAACGTAAAAAAAGGAAAAAAAATGGAAAAAAAGGGAATATAGCCATAATAATAATATGGAGAGAGAGGGAGTCTGGATAATAATAAATAGTAATAAAGATTGTATATGTGTATCTCTGGATGTTCGTAAGTACCTATAAGTTCTTTATTGCGTTGGTCGAGAGCCAAGTTTCTCAAGGCAGTGGCCACGGCACAAACGACGCGATCCACTTCCATGCGAAGAAGCTCGACAAGTACAGGAAGTCCTTTCTCTTTCCTCACAGCAGCTCGGATTTCAATACTCGGCTGCCAATAACAAGCTGCCAGGTTCTGAATTGCTCCAGCTGCTGCTTCCAGTGTTTCGGGATTTGAACAATTTGAGAGGAGAGCCAAATATGCTTGAACCACCTGCAGCCCATCAACACACACACAACCATTACACAATAGAAAACAAATCTCACATTAACATCACATCATCCACACTTAAAGCACACTAACGAGCCCAAATCCCAATCCAACAATTCTTGGCAACCAAATCCACTCAATGAGACGTTATTTTTTTTAAACATCACAACAAAAAACTAAGTAGTCAAACTAATATTGTCATTGAAGTAAACGAACAAGCCAGACAATATTATGGTTCAAAAATCAAAACATATTACTTTAGATTAGCTCAAAATAATTCCTTTCTGCAACAATAACTGTTTCAAAGTGGAAATTCTGGCGTTTGAACTTGTTTAAATATGTAATTAAATATCATGTTTTATAATTTCAAAAAGTTTAAATAATGCACACTTTTTTCTTTTAAAAACGCGTCAAAACAGTTTGTTTCATAATTTCAAAAAAGTATCAAAAATAATTTTTCGTAGTTTCAAAAAAATGTCAAAATAGTTCAGTTCGCAGTTTCAAAAAAGTGTCTAAAAAGGTTTTTTCGTAGTTTCAAAAAAGTGTCAAAAGATTTTGTTTCGTAGTTTCAAAAAAGTGTCAAAATAGTTTTTTTTATAAATGCATTTTTTCTTCTACAATAAAAGTAATGAATACTGTTTTATCACTTAGAAAATGTCAAGGTATCGTGCTTCGTAATTTAGAGGAGGTTCAAATAGTGTGGTTTGCACTTTCAAAAATAGTTGCATCGTAAAAGCTACATTATTCAAATTATAGACAGACGATGAGTGAATTTTCGTTCTTGGAGAAAATAGAGTTTGGCTTGTTTTGTTTTTTAAGTTGTTGATTATGATGATGATTAAAAATGTAAGTAATGTTGAGGATTGACTCAAAGTTCGTACCTCAGGCTGCCATAGAAGTTCCATGCCGCGGATAGGCTCGTTTTTATTTTGACTCGTACTTCTGGTGGGACCGCCGGTGGTGGTGCTGACTGGATGGCCATCTTTGGGTGAAGACGTGGCCAGTGCAGCTTCTTTCTTCTTCTTATTGGCCCCAAAACATCCTAAATTCTCACTTTTCCCTTGAGTCGCAGCTGCTCGACTCTGGGCGGGTGGGGGGTGCTTGTCATAATTGGGATCCTCCACTTCCTGACATCGATAACTCAGATTTCGTAGAATACAAACACAATTCTCAACACTTTTATCGTCTATGTCAGCTCGGGAGAGGGCACAACGAACTACGTGAAGAAGTGCTTCCACTAAACCCTCTGTCTCTCGAAGCTTCTTCCGGGCGTACTCTCCCGCCGAACTCACGTTTCTGCCAACCCAAAAAAATTACAATCAATCAATCAATTCATTTGTATTATTCGACATCCAAAAAAAAGTATGGATATTGCATGTGGATGTTAATATTTGTCAATGCTCCAATTCACTGTTTTTTAATAGCGAACCTTAAAACACCCGAGGCATTCTTAAAGACGGTGGACCAACAAGCGTCTGGAACATGACTTGTGCTCGTCCCCCCACTCATATTATTTCGATCCCAACCACTATGAGGAATTATTACTGCATTAACTAGAGGAAGTATTCCGTCGTCAATTATCGCTTTCTTCAATTCCTAAAAAATATCACATTCAAATATATTAGGGATATGCATAATATTTCGTAATTTTCAAAAACAAGTACATAGAATAATTTGCATTATTTT
>JAQFZE010005218.1:0-10494 GCA_034695245.1 Dicyrtomina saundersi | reverse complement strand
ATATTTTCTACATTCTATATTTTAGTGTAATTTATCATACTGTACAATATAGAATAAAAGTTCATTCACTCATAAGTGCACTGCTGGAATGAGCTGATGCTGCATACCCAGAGACACAGTGAATGAGCCTACATAGGCATAATATATTTAACATGAATTATCATTATATTCCTATAGCCTACATGCATCCAATATATTACGCGAAAACATAATCATCAGTATATACCTATAGCTGACAGAAAGTGTCCCCGGGGAGAGTTAATACGTAACAACCGACATCATGCGGTAAGGCGGTTGATTGCAGATGCTATAAAGATATCTGGATGGAAGGTTTTGCAAGAGGTAGAGTGTACAGGAGATGGTTCTAGGCGTGTCGATATTATTGCTTACAACCAACAGACCAGAAAAGGTTTAATTTTAGATCCAACCGTTAGAATCGAGCAAAATGATATGGATGAAGCTGCGACCCATCAATCGAGAAAAAAAAGATATTTATGATTCCTGCATTCTATACTTTCAACAGAAACTTGGCTTAGTCTATATCGGGGTGATAGGACTACACGTAGGAGCTCGCGGTACTACTGATATTACTAAATTTTTTATGGAGGTTTTTATGGTGTTATTTATAAAGGTACAATGATGGGGTTTTAAGGGTTTAAGCCGAATATCAACTTGATGAAAATAAATATATAATTATACATATATTTATTCACTTAATTTTCCATTTTGTTACACTATGATCATAATAATTTAAGATTATTACCAGCGATGTAAGTAACATTTCCATCGTACTAATGTTCTTAAGACCATTAGGTATTTCACGCAAATATCGTTGATTTTGTAGAGCTTACAAAAGCACGCATAACAAATTATACTAAAGATAATTAAAACTTCCAAGTGAGCACGCATGCCTAAATTGTTTTAAGTAAACTTACTATTTTCCTAATACAATTTCAAGCTATTCTCTTTTATTTTCCATGGACTCTCACAAGGCATCGTTTCCACATCGTTTTGTCAAAAGATCACTGTCGTAATATCTCAAATTACTAGCTAACTTACTTTTGTGATTATAAGTTCACAAGGAATTTAGTGATCTTCAGAGCTTCTTATACTTCTTATAATCGCCGCAGGCGTCAACTCGATTAAGGTTACCTCGGATATAGTGAGTAGGACGACTATGTAGTACATGCGGGAACGGTAAGAACCAACACCAAGAACTCATGTTTCACGAATACCAATTTATTTCAAGGTTACTCTAGTACGTGTACATGTTTGGTTCGTACCATTTAACGATGAGAAAAAAAGAGTCAAGACGTTTTACCATTACCTTAATGTTTTGGTTGGCTTTTTTTGTGTTTTAATTAACTTTTCATTATTTGTGTACTCAACGGCTTTCTGGAACTTAAAATTCCTATAATAATTTGTATGAACTAATTAATACTATTTATAATCTACATTTACTTAAGCAAAACATCGCGGTTTGATAATGTATTCCAGTTACTGGACCACGACTCGACTGCATGATTTCGGTTAAAAATATATGTTATATTTTTCCGGCATTACTGACGATAAAAATTATATACCCTCATATGTAACTTAGGTGTGGGAATTAACTGTCGTAAATAAAGCCAGTGTTATCTTTTGGGTGGTTGGTTCGAACACAGCAGGAAATTTCCGAGGAAATGTGTCACTATGTTTGCCAGTCAGCGTCAGCATGTTTTTATTTAACTATGCGTGACTTAATTTAAATTATGCCTCTTAAATCAACAAACTAATGTGCTAAACCTAATTAATTAAATTAGTTTTTCTTCATAACATTAAACCATTAGTTAATTTTGTATAATATGTCTGTCTCGATCACAAAGGCAAGATATTAAGAATTCGCTAGGAAATTCATTCCCATTCAAGCTAAGTCGAAGGTACAAATTGTTGGTGCTTGTTTCATACATAATTATGTATATTCTTTGAAAATAATATCTCAAATCTACAATCGACAAACATTACCACAACCTGAGGTTTAGAAATGAAAACTTCTAAGCCATTTCCCGTCATGTCATTTATACTGCTGAGCTTTCTTTGTTATAATGTATTAGAAGTAAATTCAAGAGCTGCTACGCCTATAGTGACCTTTGATTTGGATCTTTGGTTCGATATGTTTAGTCACTGTCTCCTGTACATAATTCTCCCTTTGGACAAAGCTACAAATATAAATTTCAAACCCAAAAATCACCCTCTTGTTATTTCAGTTAACACATGGAACCGAATTAATCCAAGGAAACGTTTACACCTTGTAGACACTATCCACAAACGAGGGCTAAACCATGTGATCAATTTTAGATTTGTTCCAAAATTTACAATTTGTCGCGCTAGCTTTTTTGATATTTCCCGAGTTAATTTCGCACGATTGAGTGACAAAATCTTTGCAAGATACTACACCCGTTCCTTTCCCTACTATATGAAGCTTCCGACATTTGTGACATTTTTAGTACCACACAGTTCCAGTTTAATTGAATTTTCAAATATATTCGAAAAATTGCGCCTAGGACTACGCGACGCAGGATACCATAAATTCGCCATTGCGCCTCTGATAAATCCTGATTCAAATTTAGTAGCTAAAAATAGCTATCACCGTGGTATTTTGAATTTTTCCTTTGCCGCCTTTAAATTCCAACAAGTTTTTATTATTTGCGGATTTTGTTTTACTTTAAAATCTCAAGAAATTACGTTTGACTTGTCAGCTAAAGAGCTTTCGCGTCAGAGCCTTAATGACCAATTTCTAGGATTCTACAAATTGTCTGCGCATGCTCGAGTGGAAGTTTCATTTGTTAATACACCAACAATCTCTAGAGACTTTACTGAAACTGATCACTTTAGACGCTTGCATGGGATAAATATAATCAAAGCTTTTCAAAATTTACTATTCAACGGTAGCGTTAGTAATAACGTTAAAGTGGCAAACGTTTTTCTGCACTACCAGGTACCTCAGGTAATGAATACTTCCGACTATTTTTTCCCAACACAGCTTGAAGGTCTATCTTTTATTTCCTGTAGTGGGATTGGCACGACTTTAGATTTTGGATATTTGCTCCAGCCATTTGACGGATCTATCTGGTTGCTTGTAGTACTGTTTATTGTTTTGCTGTACGTTACGTTTATTTCTCTTCTTTTAAAGCCAGTGTATGTCACTGCGAATTTACTAGAGCCGTGTCTATTTTTTGGACAAATATTTTTGGAAAATTACACACCGCCTCAAACAAGAGTTTTAAAACATGCAAACGTATTTAAAGCGCTGATACTTCTCTTTACCATCAGTTGCATGTTTCTTAACAGAATCTACACGAGTGTCATAACAACTGACGTCACAGCTCCCCTCCCACGCTCATTTCCCGGTACGTTCTCTGAAATACAAAACTTGACATTCTTTCATTCTTTGGACCGCTTGTGTCTGGAACTGGAAACGCGCCGCTCACGACGGGGGTGTCCGAACGAAACAAACAGATACTTAAATATTGCAAAGGAAATGGCGACTTTAAAAGTTCAAGTCGTTTCTTCAAGTGCCATTCGTTAAGATCCTCTATGTTTCGGCCTGGATTTTACAAGAATCTTTATGACGAATGGTTATTTTATCTCATGCATAACCCAGGTTTGTTTGGCCCAAAAGCAAAAGAAGCATTTACAAATTATACAAACAAATTAAAAATTGGATTTTTCGCAAGTAAAAACTTTCAGCTACCAGCGGATTTTCCAAAAACTACAATTGAAGAGGAAGTTTTGAAATGCAACAATTCTGCGTTTGTCGATGTAAAAAGTCGGATATTAGATTTTGAAATTCCTGGCAACAGCATAACTTCTTGTTTGACTAAAGCTCAACAGATTTTCAAAGGGACTCAAAACATCCTTGAGTCATATTTGGGATGGAAGATTGTTGATCGTTTCGAAATCGGTGGCTCATTTAAGAATATTTTAAGGAGACTAGTGGAAACTGGAGTACATGGGTTTTTAGAAGATGGCTATGAAAGACTGAGGTGGTCAAAAAATAGCATTAAATTCCTACGGGAACCTAGAAATTTTCATTTAGAGCAGAAGCCTTTGGAATTTAAAACAAATTTGGTTTACACGTTGTTTCGCATTTACGCTATTCTTTTCCTTATCTCAATCGTAATGGCCTCTCTGGAAATTCTATTTGTAATTAAATGAAAATAAAACAAGGGCTAAAGCCCTTGTTTTATAGCAGCCTTAACAGCAAAATTAAGAATTTTGAATTTGCCGCCAAATTTTAGCTTCAATGTACATGTTTTAAATGAAAAGAAGCAATTAAGCCGCACAATGTGTTTTTGGTTATGTTATCTATCTTATTCATAATCAATTTCTGTAATACAATCAAAAATTCAAAATTTCAATTTTTGAATTTCCCGCCAATAATTAATATATTGTGTTAAAAGTTAAGATTTCGACCGGTTACTCAATAAAGTAACACTAAAATGATATATATTTGGAAAGGTGACAATTAGGCAAAGGTAATGAACATGGTGTGGAAGCACGATCGTTATTATTTTGAAAATGGTTTCGAAAAAACTTAATTGCAAATTAAAAAAATTTAATGGATTTTGTCAAGTGATATATCATTTGAAAGCTCTTAAAAAATAAGCAGACACCATTTTTTTTGTTTTTTGATTGTGGCCCATACAACACATTTTTGGCGGGATTTGAAAATTAAAAGACGGTTGTCATGGAAACGCTTTGTTATAATGGAGGCTCGTTCCGTTTTTTGAATTCTACTGGTGATTAGCTTTCCAATGATATATGGCGCGATGGAATTGGTCCAGTATTGAAAGATTTTCAAAATTCCGGTAAATTATGTAGATAGGTAGGAATGAAATAAAACATTTCCCAAAAATTAGCTTGCCAGTGAAATTTGCTTTTAGTTGTAAAAATGTAATAAAATATCATGTCTACAACTAGTTGAACACAGACCACGACCGGACCTATTCTTAAAAATATCTATAACATTACACTACGATATTTAAAGGACGTCATTATTGACGATCCCTGAATATCTATCAGATTTATATTTATATTGATGAAACGTTGTTAAAATATTTTGAAAATAAAATTAAAGTTGTAAAGGGGGTACTTGAAACTATGATATTTGAATTACGTTATTATGGACGATCCCAGAATATCTATAACCTACATACTGAATAACTCAATATCGATAGCATATTCCCTGCGTGTATGACGCAGCAGACCACAGACCATTGAAAACTGTAGCTGAGATTGGATGGGTCTGTACTATAAGATATACTTGTATTCGCCCCGCAGAACTTTAAAATTACAAATGTACATGTACGTTCAAAATTGTTTACACGTATCCATTGGTTTTTTTTTTGAGAAGCTCACTTTCTTGAGTTTTGACATGGGTCCAGTTAACTGTTAATTGTGAAGAAATGGCCAGTCCGACCAAGGTAAAAAAATCCTGCGCTTCGCGCCGGATTTGCGTGACGGAGGGCCCGATGTAGATGCTGAGCTTACAGCGCAATTTGGCTTCAATAAAAGAGACGAGCTTCATTGTGGCAACGCTCAAATTACGACAGCGCCTAATTCACTTTCTACTTCATACACTTGAATTTCTTATTTTGTTTAATTTGTGGTCGCACGCATAGTTTTATCATTTTGGCGTGACGGAGGAACAACTTAATATGTTATGAATTGATTGAAGGTTATACGTCAAAAGTAAGTGCTCCCGGTAAATAGATGACTAGGTTTGAGCATGTTTGGCAAGCGTTTTGCCGCTTTAAAACGTGCTGGTCGCAGTAGTGCCATTACGACTTGTACGTTAGAAAACAAATTAAAGTTGTAAAGGGAGTACTAAAAACTTTAATATTTAAAGGACGACATTATAGAAGATCCCTGAATATCTATAACCTATATAGGTATGACATGTAGTTGAAATAGGTTGGAAAAAATTGTGAAGTTGAAAATGGGTGTACTAAAAACTATAATATTTAAAGGACGTTATTATGGACGATCCTTGAATATATATTACCTATATAGTTACGTCTATGACCATGTAGTTCAAAAAGGTTAGAAAAAATTTAAAGTTGGGACTTGGGGTACTAATAACTATGATATTTGAAGGACGTCATTATAGACGATCCCTGAATATCTTCCCTGAATATCTATAACCTACATAGGTATGTTTATTCATGAGATGTAGTTTAAATCGGTTGGAAAAAATTTTAAAGTTGGAAATGGGAGTACTCAAAACTATAATATTTGAAGGACGTTATTATGGACGATCCCTAAATATCTATTACGCATTTAGGTAAGTCCGTGACATGTAGTTAAAGCAGGTTGAAAAAAAAATTAAAGTTGGAACTGGGGGTACTAAAAACTGTTTTTTAAAGGACGTCATTAGGGACGATCCCTAAGTATCTATAAACTGCATAGTTAGGTACATTACAGGTAGTTAAAATAGGTTGGAAAAAAAATTTTACGTTGGAAATTGGGGTACTTAAAACTATATTTAAAGGACGTCATTAGGGACGATCCCTGATTATCTATAACTTACTCCCTGCGTATCTGACGCAGCAGACCACAGACCATTGAAAACTGTAGCTAAGATTGCCTGGGTCTGTACTATAGGATATACTTGTATTCGCCTCGCAGAACTTTAAAATTACGTCTGTACATGACATTCTGCATTTTCTTACACGTATCTTATGGTTTTTAGGTAGCTCACTTTCCTAATTTTTGTCATGGGGTTCAACTGTTAATTGTGAAGAAATGGTTAGCCAGAGAAAATTTAAAAAACAATACAAACCTGCCTGCTCGCATTTGTGGTGGGTTAAAACTTGTTTTATGAGGATCGAATTAATACCGTGACCTGCAGAGTACGGCCAACAGACGGCAGACGGACAGACAGACAGACGGACGGACAGACGGACATGACCATTTCATTAGATGCTTAAGCTCAGCATCTAACAAAAGGTGGATTTAATTTCGTTAATACTTCACTTTATTATTGCAAGCTTTAACGTGAGTTGTGACTTATATGATTTTATCCTCGAACATTCCAATATTTGCTGAATTCGATAAGTTATGTTCCTCCTATGCATTAATTTATTAGGTTATAAAAACCTATTCTATATCTTAAATTAAATATATTCAGTAAGTAGTAACTCATCCATTACTGTTTACCGAGATATATAATAATAAATGAAATAAAGCCGTAGCTTTAAATCAACTTATAAGTTCCAGCATAACATTTTACAAGAATTAAACAAATATTTCACATCATGGTAAAATTTGTGCTTTATTTATTCTTTTTTAAGAATTGCTAGCATTTATTTAATGTCATAGTTTTTCCTACTATTATAGATTTAAAACTGAGAATCGAAAATTAAAGTAATGGAAACTCCGTTTCGATATTAATCAAATACCATTGGACGAAAAACGAATATGAATATGTATTTTTAAATCCTGTGCAATAGAATAAAAACAAAAACTAATAAGTCGCAAAAGCTGATCTTTGGTATTATTAAATGTCAATTTAACAAAGCGATTTATCCGCTTTTATCGAATGTTCCTTCGTCGTCCAATAGCTGCTCTAACTCATGCCCTTACAATCAGAGCTACATATATGGCTATATATATAGTTAACCTTTATTTCTACAAGAAATCGATATGGTTTCAAGGTAGCAACAAACTTCGTATATAAAAATGTAATGGCCCAAACCTCTTTTGACTCTACATGGATCCTGTAAGAAACCAGCGCCCACAACCCGAAGGGAAACCAAAGAATATGTAGTACAACAATAATTGAACCACAAAAAAATTGTTTTAACTGTAAAAAAATGATTGTGAAAATTCTTTCAAGGTTAGCTGTGTGTATTCTAAAAAACGTAGCTCACAAAATTACTCGACTTTTGAAAATATTTTTCGTACTTCAAGCAGTAAATCCTTACGGTACAGAGAACACTAGTATTCTGTTCACACCTGAAATTGTAAGCTTTATTGAAAAAGGCTTTAAAGTTGGTCATCTCATTGCGACCCATCCATTAGAATGGGATGATTTCTCGCATCGTCCTAAATTGTCGAAATGCAGCCAAAAAAGAAAGTTGTGCTGGTATTTGAACGTTTCGTTTTCGTTTTTGACCTTTGCATATGCTCTGGCTCAGTTTCTACGATATCAATGGGGGGTTGAAGGGGCGACCAATTTTGAGAAGATGTTTTCAACGTTTGGACTGTGGGTCATGGCGTTTTTGCCCTGCAATCAAATTTCAATTAGGTGGAAAGGAAATGAAATAGCCCGTTGTGTCTCTGCATCTTTGAATCTTATCCAGGATTATGAACGTACTGTCACATCGTACTAAAATCACTAAATACTAATATTTAGTGTTAACTAGTATTACTAATTATGCATTTTTTTGGCAGGTAAATATGTTCTTCCTGAAGCAACACCCCCAAAGAGTATACGAATTTGCTATATATTTATGCTTTGGATATTTTATGGATTCTGGGGATGCGTTGTCGTTTCAATGGCCTACGCCTGGATATACCCCCTCACACCTCCCCTCGTTTCCTCTGTTCTGCTGCGGGGAAGCTGCACTGATGCCTGGAGCTGCGAAAGCTTTCTTCAACGGGATGCTCAAGACATCGTCATTTTAGTTGGCGCGTTTCTCATTGAAGTTTATATGGCACTCAATTTGGTCACACCATTTTTTCTAATCGGATGCACTGCTCTTCCAATCATGTTGATTTTATCTGTGGTCATATTTGAACTTCGATAATTTCTAAACGTCGTGTTTAAGAACTAAGCTGCAACAAAATCATCTCTAAAACTAGCCACAAAAGCCGATGATGGTTTAATCTGTTTATATTTTGAATATTCTATTATTAAATTGATGGGTCCAAAGCAAGTAAAATGACAAGGAACGTTCTAAGAGAGTGGAATTCAAAAATTAAAGTCTACAATCAAAGCGCCATACTTTTTGAAATGTTTGTGGACATCTATGCATTACCGTTTTCATACATCAAGGCTGTAACTAGCTCCATCGTTATCCTCACGGCGTATGCGATGCTTAAAACCACAGGGATACTACGTGTGGGAGCTGGGTTCCTTTTCGTCTTTACAGGAGTTTCCCTTTTTTCCGTGTTTTATGCACTCGCCTTGTTCTACTCTGCTACATGCGACATCCGTAAGGAATGGAAATTGGAGATGGTGGCAACTAAAAGGAGGCAAAGAAAAATAAGGTCAATGCAATTGGCATCCATTCAACCTTTCAAAGTGTATCTCTCTGGCAGAAGCTACTTCGTGGATAAGCCCATGTTAATGACAATGGGTCAGACTATGCTTGAGTCTGTTGTTAGCACACTTATGATTTCTCAATAGAGCATTGAAGACGCTATGAGCCATATTGATCTGTGATTAGGCTTTCGTAAAAGGCATAGTTGGATTTACAGTTTTTTAGGTACCTAATAAAGTATTATTTAAATGTTTCACCTAAATGGCGCTTGCGTTAATTCTTTTGAATTTTGGAAATTAACTATAGAATTTAATAACAATGGAGGTAACTTTCAGCCTAATTACTAGGAATTTAATTGCTGTGTCCAAATTTTCAATTATAACCACTAATTTACTGCTAATGTTCTTGTATATAATTAACTTATTATCACATTTGATTTACATTCAATCTACTTCGATTTCTCTATTGTCTTTAATATCTAAAATATTTTTCCAGATATCCGGAGTTCATATTAGGACTTTTCAAGGCATTAAGCTTTCCATCACATCACCGTAACAATAATTACTAATAACAACAATCAATTAATATAGTAACAACGGAAGCCGAAATTACCATCAAAGTAATTTATGATTAAAATGTTTTGTAAATGGAGAAACACAGATTAAAATAAAATACTAGCAATTAAAAATAGCAACGTTTCTGCCATAACAGGATATGGTTGAGATGGAAACATACCATAATTTACTGCGCATAATTTAACGTCACAGATAAGTTAATTAATCATGCTTATCGATGTTATCCTAATTATACTTGTCAAGACCTGTGTGCATAACTATGAGTACTTAGCTTGCTGTTATCATATTCACAGCATATAGAAAGGGTAATGGGATCCTACAAATGGGAATATTTTGATGGCATCTTTCTGCTTAATAAAACCTGTTGCGAAAAACTTTTTCCGTAATGTACTCCCGACCATTGGCATTTCCAAAAGCGAGAAAAAATTTATAGATAGACAACGTTTTTATTGTAATTTTCCTATTTGCCAGCAGAATTTTCCGGTTAACTTTCACGTAAACATCCACACTTATGAATAGTGATCGAAATGGTCCGGTCCGGACCAGTAAAATCTGGTCTGGTCTGGTCCGATGATTCCGGACCAGACCAGACCAGACCAGATTTTACTGGTCCGACCATATGCAGAATTTTTAAGGAAATTCGGCGGTATAATTTTGTTTTCTGCACTTTT
>JAQFZE010005217.1:0-10495 GCA_034695245.1 Dicyrtomina saundersi | reverse complement strand
TTTTGTTAATACATAATTTGCGGTAGTCCTTCTTGGCTTGTAGGAGGCTGTCGAGGTTATCGGTAGACAGGTGGCTATGCAATTGGTCTTTCCTGTATTTATACAGAAGGAAGAGTGCGTGTTTCTTAGCAATACTACATTCCCTGTCAAACCATTTGGGCTCATAGTTTTTTCTAGTGTCATGATTTGTTTCTGTTCTCATTCCTACTTTATTTGCGGTTTTATAGATGATATTCATAAGAGTTGTGAAATTACAGTGGTCAAAGTCAAGGTCTTTACTTTCAGCTTTCAGTTGAATCAAGAAGTAAATGGCGCTTTCATTGTTCCACTGTATACGCTTTTCAGTAACAGAACCTTTGTACATTGATTTCTGTCTATTTTGTGCAGTTTTTATTATTATTAAGAGGTAATCAGATTCTAGGCATTCGATAACTAAATAATCTTCAATGTGGTCACTAATTTGATCGTTGCATTAACATAGATCAACCAGGCTGTTGCCGTTGTGTCCTATGAATGTCGGTTTGCCATACGGATCAGATGGGCTTTTTCCGTTCAAAATTAGCAGATCATTTAGCGTAACTAGCTCTATTAGTTTGCTTCCTCCCTTGTTAATGTGTGTATCTGATGAGTTTCGAGCTTTGTTAAATATTTGTGTAGATACTGAGGAGTTCTTGTAGTTGCTAATTCTGCTATTTAAATCTCCCATGAGTATGCATCGTTGTCTATTTAAATGAGAAGTATCTTTGAAAATATTGTCGATTTCATTGTCATATTGTGAGGCTAGTGGTATATAGGCAAAGCAGATCAGTGTGGAATTGCCTTGACATGTATATTCAATTGAGGTTTTGTATCGGTCCTGACGAACAACTGAGCACAGTGATGCTATGTTTTTTCGCATGCCTACTATAAGTCCTCTACTCTTTCTGCCTCGTTCTCCTACTGCGGGTGTTAAAGTAATAGTGTAGTTATTAAAAAACTTTTTCAAGTCGTCACTGATTTCAGTAATCCAAGTTTCGGATAAACAGAAAATATCCACGTCATTTTGAATAATAATATTAGTCTTGTCATATTTAAATCTCAAAAGTTCGTTTACGTTCCAGTACAAAATTGTATTTACAGTAGGGGTTTTTCTTGTTATTTGTGTGTGTGTGGGCCTGCCGACGTCCTAGTCTATTTTTACGTTGTTTGTTTCTCTGGTATATTGCTCTTTTTTGGCCTTCCGCTCTTTAAAATTCGTCTTTGCAATAGCAGCAGGAAGGTCCGGGTTAATGTAGTGAGTCTCGTCCTTAGCTTCTTTGAGCTTCCTCTTCGCCCCAAGCACGGAGTTACGGTCATGTTAAAATCGAAACATCACACAGATTTTATTTAGTGGGGTCACACCTTTGCTTTTTATTCGTCTGATGCTATCCAAATTTACGGTTTTGAGCGCAACAGGACCATAAATGAAATCAATATTGATAGCAGTTAGTGTGTCATGGGTTTCCTCTTGTTGGGCTTCAAAACTTGTAAAAATGAGGTTAAGCCTTTTGGATTGTAACTCTATTCTGAAAAGTCTTTGTTCTAGTTCCTTATTATTGGAAGGGGCATCGGGCTTCTGCTATAGTACTTCAATTCGGGCTTTAACCTCTTTGTTTTCGTCTTCTAGTATGTCTATCCTTACGGTTTGCTGTGCCACTGTGTTTGTAAGGCCCGTTTTAATACTATTGAAACGCTTGTGGATACTATTCTCTGTGTTTGCTATTTTCTCTGACAGTTGTGTAGTTATGTATAAATTGCCCTTTCTTATAGCTTTCAGTATCTCAGTAGACATGTCGCCACTGGCGTTTTGACGAGAATGTCCTTCTTAAGGTTTGTCGAAGTCTAGCAGATCATCCACCGTAGGTTTTTGTGGTTTGGTTTTTTTCCTTTGTGGCTTATTTCGCTAAAGGATATGTTACGTTTTTTGCTTTCCTCTGCTGTAAATTTTACGTTGATTTTAGTGGAGTAGGGAATTCTGTTGAGTTGATTTCCGTCTGCAAAATTGTTTGGCATTTGATTGTTGCTACACTGTCGGGTATGTCAAGTAATGTGCTAATTCGTGAAGGTGCTTAGGTGTGCTTCACATCAACCTTTGCTCTTTTCCCGTCGAGTCAATACTTTATCCAAATCCGTGATACATATGTCCTACTGTAGTGTACGAGTTATTCGTGTCCTCGTATGGTGTCTGCATTATCAAGGTCTCACTGTAGTATTTGTTATATGCGGGTTTCACTAAAGTCTCCGTGTTAACAGTGTCACACTTTAAAAGTCCGTCTTAAATCGCGTCCCACTGTATTTTGTTATAAATGATAACTATATCTAGCAGACCGTCACAACGACAGCATCTTCGGCATCGCCTACGATAACTGTCATGCATAGGGCTGGTGGGGGTAATTCGTAAGAATTTGGCAGTATTTGCTATATACGGGTATCACTAAAGTCACCGTGTTATTAGTGTCACACTGTACAAGTCCGTTTTAACCTCATTACACTGTATATTTGTTATTATTAATTAGCTAAATTGCTAAATCGATAAGTGGAGTGGGACGTTGCTTTGCACCGTCCTATACTCCAAATTGACAGTTAGTTTTGTCGGCTGTCGGTGAGCGTCGGTTTACTTCTGTTTGCAATTTCGAAAACATTTTTGCTATGTGACCTGTAGCAGCTATGGCAATATTGATTTTTTGTTCAGGTTGTCGCAGGAAATGATGTTAGTATGAAAGACAAAAATACGAATTACTTTAATGTTGCCTGGTGGTAATGTTTGTTTTTGTTTTCGGTCTTAAGTTTTTTTATTGTTGATTCAGTTTGAGTTTTAAGTTGCCATTATATATTATTGATTAGGATACATAAGACAAACGTGATGATGGTGAGGATAGTGCCAGCATGTTCATCAATTTTGATTTCAACTTTCAGTTTGAGATTTCAATTTTTAAAATGTTTTTTGTTTCTCGTTTGAAGTTTGTTGTTGGTTGTAGGTTCAGTTTAAGTTGTCAGTTGGTAATGGTACAATGTGGAAAAGGTGGGGCTGGTGGAGATTTAGTTCCACTGGTGGATATGCAATTTTGTGTATTGTGTCCTCACAAGCTCCACTGCTTTAGATCAGAACTCTTCAGGTTTTGTGGTCTCCTATTATTATGATCTTCTTTCTTCCACAGCGGATTTTACAGTTTTTGAGTCTTTTGGAATTGCACAATTCAGTGTCACTACTCGGTTTTTACGCTTATCTTCGAGTTGATTCGGATAGCGGGGGATTCACTGTCTATGTACGTATTAACTACGATCTTGTTTTAATTAAATATCCTGGTTAAATAACTGGTTTTAATTTATTAATTTCGTTAGCACTTTAGTGTATTACCGTCCCATTTGGCGGTCGAACCAAGGATCAGTAAGGCTAACATGAAGCTTTTGCAGTCAGCCCCGGTAAAAGTAGGCTTAATACAAGTTTTGCTGGTGAAAACAAGCTGGATGGTAATATTTGAATGAGCTCATTTAAGAACGATGCCTTACCATTTTTAAGCCACATACGTATGTCCGTGATATGTAGTAATAAAGGAGGATCCGTAAAATGGTGATATTTGAAAGTATGTATGTAGTGGTATTGTGCTTTCAGGCAGCTGCCTATACAGGCTATACACACCACGAATTTACTGTAGCCAGACAGCTCTAGAGACACACCATTAGAAGGATGAGTCCTCGCGATGGTTAGCTTCCTAGATGTGCTCAGTGAAACTGCTGTCAGTAATTTCTTAATACTATGCTTAATTGCTAAGCTTAACTATGGATGGTGACGTGTACCTGTCGACCTCTTATGCAGCAGTGGATTAAATTGGACTTCTCCATGTTCACTCTTTTGGCGTTCAGTCTGTGTAGTTCCACTCACGCAGATGAAGTGCCAACGACATCTACGAGAATGATAGTCACTCCTGCTTACCATACTATATTATGAAGAACCATATCCTATAGACGAGCTCCGTAGCCGTGCGAACCAGTGGAGATGGGACTAAGGCAAAACTGAAGAGAGCCACATGGCAGACACCTGACAGGCAGACGGAGCAAGGTAGTTTTAAGAGGAGAATCAGCCCATGCTGTTCGAGTCACTCTGAAACACCTCAACTCTCCCACCCGTCAACCACCGTCCACGTACCCCTGTTACGTTGATTTCTTGGGGACAATCATGACTGTATTCACTGAATCGTCCTTTAAATGAGTAAATCTCAATTGAGTTGGGCAAAATGATAGTATGAGTAAACTCCGAATTATTTAATACAAAAGCGTGTAATATTTATTTGTGAGGTTACCAGAGATTACAAAACGCACCATCGCAAATGTTGTAAGTATTTTATAAAAATTTACAGGCGTACATTTTTCATATACCTTTTAAGGCTGTGCATATGGTGGCCTTAAATAACCTCACAGATAAATATTATACAGTTCCCATTGGCCGCCACTCTCCCATTCGTCGCTCCAAAAAAAGCTGTACATTTATGCAAAGTATTGGAATGAGCGAAAGCGTTAAGTTAGACCTGGATCATTAATTATAAAACAATAATTGAGTTAAAGTATTTGGAAATTACGAGTAATAGTGACATAATAATGAAATTTGTAATTAACATGCCATTTCACATTCCTCAATGAAGTTGCCACGTAGGGCTCCGTGATCAATAATTTTGTTTTAACGGCTTAGGGGTTTGGCTCAAATAATGACACATGAATTATCCTTTAAGACCCACCCACACACCTGTCAGCACAATAACATTAAGCGAACAGCGTAGGGGTGGGGAATAAATGATGTCACGTGAATTATCTTTTAGAACGCACCAACCAACTAGAAATGAGATATGGCGGCATGTTGTCTTTTTATTTACTTATTACATTAAATTTACATTATTTAGATATATTTTATTTAATTGAAACGAATTTTAATGACATGTGATATTGTAAAATTCATATCCTAATTGTTTTTTTACCACCACTTCTCGTACCAGCACCACTTTTACCAAGCCACCTTGTACTCTTGCTACTGTTACTAGGCCCAGAAGAATCAGAAAACTCGATCTTGTACTACTGTTACATCTGCCAACAACAATAACAATTAGCAAAATTCTTGCTGGCACCACTAGTGCCGGCGTTAATTTTACAGGGCCCAATCGTAACGGAATCACTTGTGCTGTTCCTACTCGATACGGAGCCACTTGTAATCAGCTAATTTGTACCTGTGCCAATGCTTCCAAGAGAGCTTGTACCAGCACCACTCGTACCCTACCCACTTCTTTTATCAACTTTTATACCACGCTAAATCTTACTCGTGCTATTCTATCCAAGCTCACCCAAAGCAGCAGTACATGTGCCTGGCCCACTGGTTCACCGGCGCTGTTTGGGTTTTATGTTAGCCATACTACAGAAACATTGTATTCTAGCGGTGATACTAACTTGCTGTAAGCTCAGCATCTACTTCGGACCCACGGTAGACAAATCCAGCGCTTTGCGCCGGATTCTTACTAAAAACTTGTATCTAGGTAGCTGCATCCTCACATTAGGTATGTTAGGTCAGGCCACTGCTGGTACGCTTATGCCACTAGTTACCTCAAGGGCCAAAAAACATTATTTAAGTGACGTCCGCAATGGGCGTTATTAGCCTTGGCGGTGTCCATGTGGATCAATATCATGGTCTGGATGGTGCCCAACAAAAATAATAATAATAATAAACTACAGAACATCACCGACCAAAAATTTACAGTGTGAAATGTCACGAGAGAGGCAGAGCTTCAGTAATAGGCACACCCCGCCAACTGCAACCTCATGACTCATGCCTACAGATATATGTTAATTTAGTATATAAAAAATTTCCCTATTAAAACACGTCTCGGGTTAAAAAATAAAAAAATAAAAGTACAGTACCTGAGAGTTTCCTCCCTTTCACTATTTTCTCTGATTGACTGCACATGTTTAAAGCTTCGGTTTGTGTTCACTGCACCACACAAAACACGCTCTTACACAAGTATCATTTTTGTCTTCAGCTCATGACGTTGGTAGTGAGTGTAGAAAATGTAGAATATATAGTGATATAAAAAGTGGATATGATCAACTTACTGAATTTTTGAAAATGGAGTAGGTAAACAAATGGGAATATTTTGGCGCAGCCTTTGGCTTATTTTATTAACGCCAACCACTCTCTATAAGGATTTAACGCTGAGGATATCCTCTGCGTTACATATAATAAAATATTTCAAAATGTGTAAAATTGTTGACCTATTCGATTTAAAAAAATTGAAAATTCAGTAAGTTGTTCATATGGATAAACGATATTCATTTACATTATAAAAATCTGTTTGCTCAACTACAACAAAATCGTTTTTCAATGATAGTACCAACTTGCTGTAATTACAGGCCGTTTTGTTGCTTAATTAAAAGCAGCTTAATATTTTATTTTTTATAGCTAGATATATATACACTATAATGCGTTAGTGTTATACTATAATAGTTCTGTGGCGTTTCTCGTGAACAAAATAATCTTATTTTATTCTACTTCCACTGTTCTTTTTTTAAATTAATGCTTATTACTGCAAGTGAGGTTAGGGCGCAATCTCGACGTAAAGCAGTTTATATAAGCGTGTCAGCTGCTAATCTTTAAAACATTTAACGCCTTATACTTAATTAAGTACTCCATTATGCTACTTATTTCGTTACCACCAACTTTCTTACTTACTACACCTGGCTAGCCAGGCGGTGTCCGACGCACCACGTTAACTTGTAGTGAATTCTAACGTTAAGAAAGCTATAGATGCAGGGGATTTATTTTTAACTTTTAGCCTACACAAAACTTTTTGAACTGAATTTTCAAAAATTCGCCCCAATTTTTGAAAAACTGGTTTTTTACGTTACATATGGCAACAGTTATAGATGTATAGATACCGCTATAAGTAAGAGTGGTATACGGACAGTTTCCTCCCGGACTTTTTCCTCCCAAACACATACGGAGGACATTTTCCTCCCAGCATCGAAAATCATATGACTACAATAAACGAGTGCTTCTTGCCAGATAATGCATGTATTTGTAGAAATGCTCAAAAGTATGCAAAATTCATAATGTGAAGTACCAAAATCGATCCTTTCGCCATTTTGTATAGAGCTATGAGTATGTAAATATGTATTAATCAAATGTAACGAATGTAATTTGAACAGCATTGCACCAATAATGTCGTCTGATCAATTCA
The DNA here is from genome assembly GCA_034695245.1 of Dicyrtomina saundersi. Classification (NCBI taxonomy): domain Eukaryota; kingdom Metazoa; phylum Arthropoda; class Collembola; order Symphypleona; family Dicyrtomidae; genus Dicyrtomina; species Dicyrtomina saundersi. The sequence continues at coordinate 3,260 of JAQFZE010005217.1, read as the reverse complement.
CTATATTTGTAGAAATTCTGCAAAGTATATGTAACATGGTACAGTGAAATTACATTGACTGTCGATGCTTTTCTTCTTCTCCGTGCTGGTCACACCATAAGATTTAATTTTTAGTTATACGCTTGTACTTTACATTACTTTACAACCATATTATTATGATATTAATTTTTACCTAGCCTAATTCTACCTTATATTTCCTTTTAACGCATTGCTTGTTTTCTTTCGTTATCATGTGCTTGCATTGAGGATGTAGCGTTTCCAAGCAGTCTTTATATTTTGGACTCATTGACTCATATTTAAGTATTTTTTTTTATATCCAAAGTTGGATATTTTTAGTGATATAGGACAAATAGTATAGTACAGTATAATTCGTATGTAAGCAACTCGGTTAAAGGGAATAACCGATATAGGAAAGAAAAATAGACCGTTTGGTTGGCCGGCTATGCTAGCAATGCTATAATTTTCTCGTTATAAGGTATTCGATATAAGGAATAAACCGTTGTAAGGAATTGATTTTTTACCCTATTTTGGAATTTTTGGTCATTTAAAAGGAATTTTTTTAAAATGGAGGAACAAAGTAGCAGGAATAACACTGTAACTGCACTTTTACTTGACCAATACCTACTTACTTTCCTTATTTTGTTTAAACATTTAGGTGCATTTAAGTACGTCATGTTATTTATAGACTACACAGCATACTTGGTGACTGTTGACTGATCGAAACTACTGTCAGTAGTTCATCAGTCTATCAGCATTATCATTGTTCAAAATGTCTGCGAAGAGAAAAAGAAATTCACTTAACACTGAGCATAAGTATGAGCTTTTGCAAAAACTAAGCTTGCATAAGCAAATAGACGTATTTAAAGAAACAGGCAAACCAACAAAACAGACTATTTTAAGCAATCATCATAAGTAACTACCTACAATATTTATCTTTTAATTCACGCAACTGTAAAAAAATATCTTGAATTTTTTTTAACGTCAAAATTATAATAAAAATTTTAACTGTAGATCTGTAAATATTTATAATGTTCCGTGTACAAGGAAAATTCCTTAAACGGTTAAAAGGAATAACCGCTAACGTAAAAGGCCGGTCCCACGGGATTCCTTATGTGCGAATTATACTGTACGTACATTTCTGCCAGGAAATGTTAACTGTAACGTATGCGTTTGATTTATTTTACTTTATTACCGCGTAGCATCCCTTTTTACTATTTATTGTTAAAAACGAATCTGTACAGTATTAGTTATTGCATATACTAGACTGATGATGTATTTAACATTGTTTGCATTCATTTGCTCAGACGACATTATCTGCGCAATGATGTTCATATTGCATTCGTTACATTTGATTAATACATATTTACATACTCATAACTCCATACAAAATGGTGAAACGATCGATTTTAGTACTTCATATTATGAATTTTGCATACTTTTGAGAATTTCTACAAATACATGCATCATCTGGCAAGAATCCCTCGTTTATTGTAGTCATATGAATTTCGATGCTGGGAGGAAAATGTCCTTCGTATGTGTTTGGGTGGGAGGAAAAAGTCCGGGAGGAAAAAGTCCAGGACGAAAATGTCCGGGAGGAAGATGTCCGGGAGGAAAATATCCAGGAGGAAGTTTTCCTACAACCGTAAGGGTCGTAATGTGACGTGTCTTATTTTTATTCCAGCTGACTTCCCATTAATGGCTTTGTACGTTATTCCGAAGCTACGGGCGGATGCAAATGATTTTGTCGAAACTGCTCGCAGAAATGCCTTAAATACTTTTGATCCAGCAAATCTTGGTTACACTGGAGATAATTTTTTTCATCTTTGTCGTGAGGTGAATCACTATTAAAATCTATATTTGCATAAGGAGCATAAGGAGAGTAAGTGAGATGTTGGTATGGCTGACATTAAAAACAAAATTATGTATTGCCGTTACAGTTAGTCGAATGATTTTAATTTTTCATGTTTCAAAAATTCCTAGTGTAAAAAAAATAACCTAATCATATTTAAAACTTCCCAATTCGAACGTTTTTATTCGCAAATTGCAAATCAATGTGTTACACGTTACCTGTAAACAACTCAAGTGAAACAAACTTAAAATTCAAATACAAAAGTAATTGAAAAGTAAAAATCCAATATAATAATAAGACACAGTATGTAATAGGATCTCCAGACTCCGGATTGTATATGAGTTACCTTTCAGAAGCTTCTGCAGAATAAAAAACAATGTTTTATGTTAAATCTTTAGCACTTCTGTTTTATTGGTTACGTTTACATATATTTTTTATTGCATACGTGATTTTTGATGATCTTATATTGTTTGTTGCAAAACAAATAGTATTTAATACAATTGCGTTTGGGCATTATTACAATACAATGTAACCATGTAATGAGTGATGTGATCGTTATTCCAAAAACTGAGTTTTTGCATGCAAAACATTTCTTTTGAAATAAATGTTAATTATTATTCTGGTTTTGGTTATGCTGTTTTAAAGTGTTAAACTAGACGTCAAATGATTGTGTTTATTAGTATTTATTAGAGTATTATAGAGTAAACAAGCTTTAAAACAGATTTTAATACAATACTGTGAGCAATAACGAAAAAGGAACACCATTGTTTTACAATGAACCGTTACTTGTTTCCTATTCGGGCTGCCACTGTGAGGTAAACATAGCAAATTTTTGATTTTTTAATCTTTTGCTTCCTTACTCGAAAATGCACGTGATACTAATGTAGTCTACTAATGACATTTAAACGCACTTGATTTCAAAGCTTGCCTTAATTTGGAAAATAAAATAAATGTCCACATCGGTTATTTAAGTTAAGAAACGTAACACAAATGGCGTCATCGGAATTTTCCACATTTGAGAACTCACCTATTCTATTTTGTGATGTACTCAACATTGCGTTAAATGGGGAAAATTTTAGGACCCACCCATTGTTGAAATAGGAAATAGGTACCAGCCAGGTTCAGTAGCTACGTTGAAGAACTAACTTAGAAATGATCAGTGCAGTGTAGTAAAAATAATTTTACTAGTGCTAAGAAGATCAAGTTGATCGAAAAGTTGCACCCATTTCTAATTTTCAAAAAACAGTTTACAGTTCAGTTTTCAGTCTATTTAAAATTACCTACTAAATGAGGGAGTACCGACTCTTACCTACTGAACCTGTACCTATCCTAACCATAGTAAGACAGTCGGTCACTTTTGCTTGTCAAAATACTTGTGAACGATAGTCACTTATTTTTAAAAAAACTAAAA
>JAQFZE010005216.1:0-10495 GCA_034695245.1 Dicyrtomina saundersi | reverse complement strand
TTACATGTTTTTGAAAAGTTTAAAATGTTCTATTTACATGTTTTTGAAAAGTGTAAAATGTTCTATTTACATATTTTGTAAAAGTACAAAATGTTCTATTTACATATTTTGTAAAAGTACAAAATATTCTATTTAAATGCTTACAAGACATATTTCAGGATTTTTATAAATAGTTGATATTGTTTTTAGCTATAAATAGATATGGGTCATTTTGGTTCTTCATAGACGATTTCTGATTGAACATGGGTTTTCCAGTGTTTAGTTTGTAGAAGACAATTATTGCCATGTGTAAATTATTTTATGCAAGAAAAAGATTAAAATTAAAAAAAAAAGTTTGGTTTCACTCAAAACGATTAAAATTTCATCTCACGGACTTTCTCCTCCATGTTACGTTATCTAATTTGAGGCAAAACGGAAAAAGTCGACAAATTAAAATTTTCTAAAATTTTCTAAAAATTCCAGAGTCAGTCTAGATTTACGAAACCACTTGATTTAAAGCTTCGTCAGTAACAAAGTACCTGTAGAAAAAAATTTAGTTGCAAAAAATAATCATGTCACCTTTTATTCATTATTCGTTGTTCCTGTAAAATTTGCTTTGATAGACTTGACCCGTTTTGCCTCAAAACTCTTCAAATATTCATATATAAGCTTATAGATAGTTTTATAACTTTGCTACTCCTTTCCTTTATAGATACTTGAGTACAACCTATAAATAAATATACATCTATTCTATAACAACAACAACATCAACAACAACAACAAGAGCGATAACGATGTAAACTGAAACGAAAAGGGTTGAAAAACGGAACAAAACTGAATTTTCGATTTCAACTTGGAATTCATTTTATTTTATTTTTTTTTTTTTGGCAAATCCTTGTGCAGGAGTAGTAAGTAGTACACATAGTTACATTTACAGTGTGAGTGATGAGTGAGTCTACACAGTCTTGAGGGAGAAGTTCGACTTGTTACTTGTTACGTTTTTTAGAAGTGCCCATATTTATTTACATGCTTGTTTTTCTCCTCCCATGAAATGGAATACTAATACGAAATAACCAAAAAGGAAACAGCGAGTACAGACCCGACAGGTTATATAGAAGGATACACTACGAAAAAAAAAAGTCAAAACTTCATAGATGAGGATGCACACCCAACGATCCTACGAAGTACGTAGGTAGGCTCAGATATGCATTCAGAGTACACACAATTTTTCACTTGTTAAATCGAATTCGTTTTGTAGGATTCTATTTTATTTCTATTGAGGAAAAAGACTTGGTGGACTACATAATGTGGTGAAAGGATTCCTATTACTGACAGCACTTTTTTTTATCCCTCAGTTTCCCCGGTTTCTGAAAAGAAGAAGAAAAAGAAGAAGGAGCTTTAAAATTTCTTGGAATCCGTAGGAGTAGGAGGATTATACTTTGTCATGTCCACTCAAAAGCCATGTGCCATTCCCATCGCAATATCCATGCAAAATACATCTGTACGCTGTACCCGTACCCGTACCTGTCCAGGGCCGGGTGAATGAATTGTTTTTAGGCAGCAATTTGTTTCCATACAAAAACCACCATTTCGATTTTATTGATGGTTTTCTTTGGTAAAGCAAAATGTTGTATTTACATGTTTTAAAAAAGTGCAAAAATGTTCGATTTACTTGATTCAGAAAAGGGCAAAATGTTCTATTTACATGTTTTGAGAAAAGTGGAAAATTTTTTATTTCCATGATTTTGAAATGTAGAAAAAAATTTATTTTGCATGTTTTTGAAAAGTCAAAATATTCTTTTTTGCATATTTTTGAAAAAGTGCACAATTTTTTATTTACATGTTTTTTGAAAATTCAGGCAGCGGGTGCTGCCTGCGCTGGCCGCATTATCCGGCCCTGTACCCGACCCGTACCTGTCCTGATAGAATAAATACGGAGTCCCGGTGCCGGTGCCGGTCCCGGTCCCGGTACCGGTAATGGCACCCGCACTCGTACCTTTTCCACAGGAATAGACCAATCATAGAAAATAATCTTCCAGTCTTGAATATTATTCTGTGGATTGAAAAAGATCAAGATTACTTGTACTTGTAGAGATACTTGGGACATTTTGGATGGAGGTTTATTGGTAGGTACTTTATTTGGTTTGGTTCGGCTCCTGGTCGGTCTCCTCATACTTCATACTTCATACAGATATTTAATATTTTTATTTCAAAAGAAAAAAAAGAAGAAAAAAAAAAAGAAATAAAGCTATGCTATATGATCTAGTATGAATGATGTTTATGATTTGGGTTTGTGTGTGTGTTGCCTTTGGGCTTTAGTGTATTACTATGGCGGTTGGCGGTTGACGTTGTCGGTGTCGGTGTGTGCTGGCACCTGCAATAAAATTATATACTTTCTTGGTCTTTCTTGAATATCTTTTGAATGGGAGGTGATTTCTCCATATATCAGTATGGAAATTACGCATATAGTTACTACCCATACCTATATACCATTAAAAGTCTACTATATAGAATGACAGTTACTTTTTTATGTGGTAAAAGTATATACTCGGGCTTGGATCTTCATCTTCGTCTCCGTCAAATACATAATCATATTATAGATCTCATGAGGCCGAGGCCGGGACCGGAACCGGGGAGGAGGCCAGCAGCTCAGTATACAGGTGGAGAGGGAGACATACTATACAGCCTATTTACACTCACTACCTTGTTCTCTCTCTTGTGTGTTGGAGGAAGCAGTCAAGTTGGCACTAGACACAAGAGGAGAGGGAGCTAAAAAAGAATGTAAACTGAAAATTATCATGATAAAGTAGGTAGGAAATGACTTTTGCTATAGCTTCTATTTCTTACGATTTGTCTGTGACGCTCTCTAAGTGCTTTCCACTTTACGTCCTCTGATATTTCAATGTGTTCAGACCTCACAAGTCCACACACACACAAAGGTTGAGCGGCGGCTCATTTTGAGAGGAGTAGGACGACGACGACGACGACGACGACGACGACGACTGCGAGGAGTCCATTGCGGGTCCCAGTGCCAGAAAATAATATCACGACGACGAGTGTTTTCCTTTTGTGTGTGTGGAGGATGCGGACAGATATCGATATCTTCAAGGAGATATACCGACGACGACGACGACCGACATGACTATAGTCTCAATATAGACCCGCGTTTCCTTGTAAGCATCAACTCAACTCTACATTTTACAGTTATTTATGTGCAATTTCAGGAGACCATAATATAGGACTCAATACCCAGAGACCCACCCGCCCAAGATTCAAGATGTTGTCCCCTGTGTCGGATGGTGAGTCTGTGGAGACAGTGCTATATTGTTCTAGAGATAGTAGGTGTAGTTTTGATATTATCATGATGATATTTGGCCGGTTTTGGTTCTGGTTCTGGTTTTGCTTCTGGTGCTGGTGCCGGTGAAGGTGTCTTATCTCCTCTTGTCTCCTCTTCTCCAATCCGACTTCCCGCTCCAACTTCCAAAATTCCTACAGTGCAAATCTTACGCAGTGAACTGATTTATCCCAGAAATGTAGAATTTGAGAAATCTTCTATTGCTGCCTATGCATAGGATCAGGGCCGGACGAAGGAATTGCTTTTAGGCAGCAATTTGTTTCCATACAAAAACCACCATTTCGATTTTATCCATGGTTTTCTTTAGTAAAGCAAAATGTTGTATTTACATGTTTTAGAAAAGTGCAAAATGTTCTTCTTACTTGACTAAAAAAAGGGCAAAATGTTGTATTTACATGTTTTAGAAAAGTGCAAAATGTTCTTCTTACTTGACTCAAAAAAGGGCAAAATGTTCTATTTACATGTTTTAGAAAAGTGCAAAATGATCTATTTACTTGATTCAGAAAAGGGCAAAATGTTCTATTTACATGTTTTGAGAAAAGTAGAAAATGTTTTATTTCCATGTTTTTGAAATGTACAACAATTTTTATTTTGCATGTTTTTGAAAAGTCAAAATATTCTTTTAACACATTTTTGAAAAGTGCAAAATGTTCCATTTACATGTTTTTTGAAAATTGAGGCAGCGAGGGCTGCCTGCGCTGGCCATATTTTCCGACCCTGCATAGGATGGTGGTATACAGGGCCATCGCATCTGTGACAATGGTGAGGATGTTCACACAGAGACGTAGAAAGTGCGTTAGTGGCTCAAACGTGTGGGGAGGAACATGCAATGGGAGTTATGTGCGAGGAAGTGTACAGGTTTGAAAATACAAGAAAAGGGCTTAGCGACTTCACCGCAAGCAATTTACTCGGTTCACACTACTGCTACTACTACTACTACTCCACTGTCAAATGTACGATGTCCCTCCAGCTCCAGCTCACCTATGTAGGTACGGATGTAGGTAGGTAGGGAGGTATGTTGCATTTGTATGTGTCTCTTGAAATGTATATCTCGCGTATGATTTTATTTCCGTGCATTATATGAATGCTGACTGAGGTGCGTAGTAGTAGAATGGTTCAACTTGCTCGTTTGCTATTAGATAGGAAATGAGGAGAGAAAATATGAAAGTATCTACGGTGAAAGCAAAGAGAGAAAGTATATGGAAGTAGATGAGGAGGGCAAAAAGGAAGAGAGAAAAAAAGTAAAAAGTTTCGGGGTTTTCCTATTTTTCCTTCTGACTTGTTTATTTCGTTTTTTCCGCTCTTCCTTTTCTTCATATATTTATATACATTTTTTGTATCTGTACTTTTGCCCCTCATCTTCATCTTCTCCGTCCTTTCCTCCTTTCTCTCAGGATTATGTGTTAAGAGAGGAGGAAAACAGAGGAGAAGAGAGCAGCACACATAATAAAAATGTACGGAGACAAGATACAAACGAGAACTGGGAGGGAGAAGATTCATTTCCGGTCGCCAAATTTTCCGCAACCATTTATTTTTACAACTTTCCACTTACTGAATTTAAATGTTGTTTTTTGTTGTTGTGGGAAGGACCAGGACCAGAAGCGACTTGGATATCGTCTGTGAAGAACCAAAATAACCCATTTCCAATTTATGCTACAATCAAAATGAGCTATGTCATAGAAGCAAATTGAGAAACATGCGTAAAATCTTAATTAGGTGTTTTTGAAAAACGTAAAATGCTCTAATTCCATTTATTTGAAAAGGTTCAAAATGTTCTAATTCCATGTTTTCCAAAAGGTGCAGAATGTTCTTATTCCATGTTTTTGAAAATTTGCAAAATATTGTAATTCCATGTTTTTGAAAAGGTGCAAAATATTGTAATTCCATGTTTTTGAAAAGGTGCAAAATGTTCTAATTCAATTTTTTTGAAAAGGTGCAAAATGTTCTAATTCCATGTTTTTGAAAAGGTGCAAAATGTTCTAATTCCGTGTGTTTAAAAAGTGTAAAATGTTGTATTTACATATTTTTAAAAAGTGTCAAATGTTCTATTTAAATGCTCTCAAGACATGTTTGAATATTTTTGTAGATAGTGGATATTTTTTTATGGGTCATTTTGGTTCTTCACAGACGATATGTGTCCTATACTCGCTATCATATGGGATGGTCATGGTCATGGTTTGTTTGTGTGTGAGTGTGTGTGTGTGTGAGTGCGAGTGGCTTCGCGCCAGGCACATTTGTATGTGTGTCGAGTCTCAATACAATGTGCTCCATATGGACGAGGTTTCTTTCACCTTTGAATCTCACAGGCTCATACCGCTCCTGATACTGATACCGACACCGACACCGATGCCCATAAAATTTTGATTGTAGAAAATGTGTGAGCTTGTACTACACACACACACTTGTGGTTACTGACACTATGGGAAACAGAGCAACTGTCATCAGGCAGGAGTGAGTCATTTAGTGAGGGGGACGGAGCAATATTGTAGAAATGAAAAATAAGTTAGTAATGATTATAGTGTAAGTGTAAATGGCAGTGATTTACCTGCACTTTTAGAGCCTAATGATAAGATATTAGTCCCAGTCCGGGTCCGGGTCCGGGTTCGGGCCTATGGGTTTAGACCGAACCGCAAAAAGACGAGGAGGAGGCGGCTACCACATTGGTATCTGTCTGTCTGTATAGCATTGTGGCAATAATCGTAATGGCTATGCAAATGAGGGCTGAGGGTTCTATAATTCTACATTTCTGAACTGTGTGCTTTCTCCTTTCCCTTTCCTTTTCTCCCTTGCCAACTGCCTCGCGATGCCAACAGGAATAAACAAGGAAAAATAATCTTGGAAGCAATAAGGGAACATCAGGCTCTACACTCTACAATCTTACTGTCTACATTATTCCATAAGAAAAAAAATCTAAATCTAACTCGAATTACACTTTGACTCCTCGTTTTCATTTGAACTTAGACAGAGCGAGTCAGGAGTGCTATATATGTATGTAGTAAGAGTAAGCGGCTGAGGCTGTAAATATGTAAAATCTTTTAACTCGAACCACCCTGTACAGTTCAGAACGGTAAGATTGGGAGTGAAGCTATAAATAATGAGCAGAGTATTTATTATTCTTGTCATGGGAGAAAAAAAAGGATGGAAGTCTTTTTTTGGGTCCCGGAACCATAAACAGGAGCAAGGCATAAACAGAAACAGAAACAGAGGTAAGGAGCATAGAAGTGGCCATTTCAACACGGTAAAAACCAAACCAAAAAACCCTGTGTCTATGCTGCCAACCAACAACCAAACTCGTAAATGTTTTTTTTTCCTGCTTCTCTCCTTCGTTTCACAAGCCTGTCAGTGTTCAGGAGGAGTGAGTATGTACATAATATCATATTATGTTCCGTTACGTTCAGTTTATTTGCCAGGCTGGTCGCCAGTACTATATGCAGTATGAGTGTCCTATATTATGCACAATTCCATAAGTACAATTTATAGAATTTTACCTTCCCGGGCCACTCAACTATTTTTTTTACGATGTTTTGCAAGACACACGGGACGATACGACGATACGAGGACGAGGATGTTGGCCTAGTTTTTCCATTCACTTCCGCCCAATACATCAAAACGTACGTAATCTTAATAGTCACGAAAAAATCTCTCACATTCAGTGTGTACACTACTGTATCCTGTATATCGTCTGTGAAGAACCAAAATGAGCCATATCCATTTATAGCTAAAAACAATATCGACTATCTACAAAAATATTGAAACATGTCTTGAAAGCATTTAAGTAGAATATTTTGCAATTTTAAAAAATATGTAAATAGAACATTTTGCACTTTTACAAAATATGTAAATAGAACATTTTACACTTTTCAAAAACATGTAAATAGAATATTTTGCACTTTTCAAAAACATGTAAATAGAACATTTTACACTTTTCAAAAACATGTACATAAGTAGAATATTTTGCAATTTTAAAAAATATGTAAATAGAACATTTTACACTTTTCAAAAACATGTACATAAATAGAATATTTTGCACTTTTAGAAAATATGTAAATAGAACATTTTACACTTTTCAAAAACTTGTAAACAGAATATTTTGCACTTTTCAAAAACTCTTAATTAACATTTTACGCATGTTTCTCATTTTGTTTTTATGGTATAGCTCGATTTGATTATAGCGTAAATTGGATATGGGTCATTTTGGTTCGTCACCGACGATATGTACAGGCTTCTTTTCATGGATGGGCATATGGGTAAGTTTCATCTTTGTGCACTTTCCCTTCTCCGCCTACCTATCTCACTATCTCTCTCCGGCATCCCAAACATAGAATGTACTTTATTCACAGTCACGAAGCAACCTGGAATGGGCAATTTTTTGGGGGGAAATTTAGTGACTAAAAACCGAGGCAAGGAAACGAAAAGGAACAAAAACGACCGTCCCACTCGTTTGATGTTGATATTGATACCTTATATATATTGAGAAGTATTACAAAAATAAATATATACTGATAGTATATCAAGAGTCAAAGCGATATCCGTGTCCGCATCGTAATAATAAAATTATTGAGAAATTGAAACTCAATAAAAATGAGGGACGATCAACCATATACAAAAGTGAAAGTGAGTGGAGAACTTTTATTTGATACAGTTAAAGAATTACAAGGGTATATGCAGGATAATATATTGTATGTAGATTCCGTGCACGAGAAAATGAATATACCTACGTAATTATTACATTAATAAATATCAAACTTTAAAAAAATAATTTATGTACATCGAAGACAAACACCACTTTCACTTTCTACTTTCACCCCAAATTTAACGGTTGTGTAAATACCTATAATTATATTCCCTTCCCCGCCCCCCCCCCTTCAACCCTCCTCTGCCCCGTCATGACACTGACACCGAGTGCCGCGCCAATATATTTGATTGTTGAAAACTTTTGAAAACTTTACGTACTCACGTTTTGGAATGGAATTGGAGCTGGAAGTATTCTCATATAATTTAAAAATAGAAAAAGGTGTAATATAATACATATTCCTCCCTACGCAGAACCATCTCCTATATGTGCATATTACATATATGGAATATAATCCACCACTCAAAATGTTATTTCTCAAAGTAGAAACTATTATTATAGAAAGTTGAAATTGAAATTGAAATCCCATTGAAGTTTTTTTTTATTTGTTTGACTTTGAGACTTTGACACTTCACGTCATCATTTTTTTCCCCCTCGGTATGTGTATTTACTCAAGGAAATATAAAAATCGTTTAAATTCAAATTCGGGTTCAAATTCAACAGCCAGGACCATAGGACCAGGACTAGAACCAGTACCAGTACCATAGTGCTCGAACTTGACTCTTGACTTTCTACTTTCTCCTCGTGCTATACACTTTCTACTTAAATAAATGAAAGTTTTATTTAACACTATGACTCTGTACAAGTGTAGAATTCTAGACGTCCTGACTTTCCCTCTGACTTTCTCTCATGTCCTATCTATACACTATGCCATCAAATATGACACGAAGAGAAAACAAGTTTCACATTTCAAAAAAAAAAATTCAATACGCGAGAGACAGTATCTATTTTCTATGACTTGACTTGTAATTTATTTGACATTATGGCACACAGCAAAGCACTCGTCTGTCTATTTACTATATATTTACTCATGTCTCAATTTACAACACTTTGGGAATACTTTGACCATAGGACAAGAGCCATAAACACTATAACACTAATGCAGTACTATAGCAACGTCCAACATATCACATTCATTTATTTTCTACTTTTCTACTCGGACCATTATATTGTCTAAATGGACTGCGACTACTAAACGTTTTCCCGTCCTCCCCATGGGCAAGCCGAGAATTGTGCTTTGAAAACAATATTTTTTAAGCAACACTCTACTCGTCGTCCTACACACACACACACACACACACTTTTTTTTGTACTGCTATAGAATAGAGGAGGGCCGACAAGGCCGTCAGGGCGATAAGGAAGGCAAGTTTATTTGTTCGTTTTGGAATGTGTAAAGGCTGGAGTGGAGGAAAACTACCCTGTTATCTTAATTAAAATCAAATTACTATGAATTGAGATATAAATTCTCAATTTAGTTAGTTGAATTGCTGGGTGATTTGGTTTTAGTTTTTAAACTAAATTCCCTCACCATAGTCAAAATACAAATGGGAATTTTTGTATAAATTTGTAGAAGGAAAAAAAACTCAAATAGGGATGGGAAGCTTGTGTAATATATTATTGAAACTAATTTATATTTACGTTAATGGTGAGGATAATGTGTGAACACATTGGAGACGTAACGTTTTCTTGAAAATTTAAAACTATGTTATTTCCCATAGGGCGTGTCATATAATATGGGTAAGGTACTATAGTTTAGAAAGAGTCATTTTCAATATGTTTAAATTGACTACTCAAGTGCTATATATGCAATATACATAAGGGAAATTGAAAGTCACATATATACTCTTCTGTATTTTTATATCGTCTGTGAAGAACCAAAATGACCCATATCCAATTTCAGCTACAATCAAAATGAGCTCTGTCATAAAAACAAAATGAAAAACATGCTCAAAATGTTAATTAGGAGTTTTTAAAAATCGCAAATTGTTCTATTTACATGTTTTTGAAAAGTCTAAAATGTTCTATTTAAATGTTTTTGAAAAGTGTAAAATTTTCAATTTACATGTTTTTGAAAAATGTAAAATGTTATTCACATGTTTTTGAAAAGTGCAAAATATTTTATTTAAATGCTCTCAAGACATATTTGAATATTTTTGTAGATAATTGATATTGGTTTTAGCTACAAATGGATATGGGTTATTTTGGTTCTTCACAGACGATATACATTCTCTTGCAAGAATAAGGTAAATCCGATACCGGGAACTGTCCTGGCGTTTTGTCTAAATTGGATAATGTAATTACTATAGTTGAAAAAACTTGTAGTACTTTTCATAGGGAATTAATTATACATGCCGACGCAAACTTATTCGCCATCTCAAATTTCAATATTTGCAAATTAAAAAGTACCTATACCTATACCCGTTAATTTAAAGTTTGGCGCTCATATATTAATTTTTTGTCGCATGTACGAACGTACGGTGGTAGCATTTACCTAAATAAGGGTCTATAATGTTTATTACGCGCGGGGG
>JAQFZE010005215.1:0-10495 GCA_034695245.1 Dicyrtomina saundersi | reverse complement strand
AGTACAACACAGATGTTGTAATGTTGAATAAATGCCTCCCACGTAGATCGCATTATTTGGAGTCCTCTACACTTTTTTGAGGTGTATAATAAAGCATTTGGAGAATCATGAGGAATAGCAAGGATATCTTTAACTGCGCTGCGAATTATTTTATCCAAATCTTCTAGAAATTTTGTAGGCAATTTATTTAACGGCGCCGTTTGCAAAGAGTACGTCAGACACGGCCATAAATATTGGTTAATAATTGCAATTTTTTGATTTGGAAACAACATTGGGGTTCCAACCAAGTTTTGCAGATCCTTAGTAAAATTCTTAATTGTTGATGCGGGATCAAAGGAAATTTCGTTTTTGAAATTGACTCCCAAATACCTTACTGTTTCATCTTTTTTAATAGATTCAATGATATTAGTATCATCAACAACCACTGCTGCTTGTAACTACCTCCGTGTAATATCAAAGAGAATATTTTATCTTTCGAATTACATTTTTATGAATACTAAGTTTACTCTATTAGTTCAGGATCTATATTAGTCTGGTTCAAAACATTATTGTATTTAGGATTATATTATAATGTCTTTTCCTTAAAGGTAATATCTAGTATCATGTGCTATATTTATATTCTCAATATTTGGTTTTTAACTTTTAAAGATTATTAATATATTATGCTCAATAGATCTTCAACTCTGGGAGTTGATTATGGAATGAAGTGATTGACTAGCGAAGCAATGCAATGTAACACGCAACTAATTTCATTAGGAATACAAGATTCATTGAAATTATACGGTGTGTTATTAATCCGTTATTTGCAACTAGGTTGAGATAATTATATGATTATGATATTATAAATGTAGAAATGTCGTTGAACTTTATTTACTTGTTTCGTTTCTATCTTAATGAATTATCGGTATAATATTTTAGTACAAGGTAAGGGTGAGAAATAATGTATTCACAATTTACCCGCACTCAGATTATACAATATACGAGTGTAATAACGATTCAATTAAGCTATTATATTTAAAGTTAAGGTTTAAGTTCTCTATACACATATTATAGGTATATTATTATGATGAAATTTTTCTCCCTAGTTCCAATGACCCATATTATTGTGCCCGCAGTTTTAATAATAATAATTGTTATGATTCTAGAGTTGCTAATATTATTGAAGTAAAAATTCAACTGTTTTAAAAAAATGTGGTTAGAACATCAACTATGTACCGAGCTGGCTATCTATACTATCGTCTTTGAAGAACCAAAATAACTCATATCCTATTTAATCTAGAATCAAAATGAGATATGTCGTGAAAGCAATACGAGAAACATGCTTAGAATGTTAATTAGAAGTTTTTGAAAAGCGTTAAATGCTCTATTTGCATGCTTTAAGAAGTTCAAAATGATCTTATTAATTTTTTACAACTGGAAAATGTTTCATTTAAATACTTTCGAGACCTATTTCACAATATTTTTGTAAATAGTGGATATTGTTTCTAGCCAGAAATGGATATGGGTCATTTTGGTTCTTCATAGAGGATATGTTCATTCTTGCATAATTTCTAGGTCGATTCGTGTTTTCAACTTTTGGGTCCTAAAAACTTAAATTTTTAAGTTAGGAGGAAAATGCTCAGGAAGAAATTGTCCGGGAGGGGCAAATGTCCAAAAGGAAACTGGCTGTTTACCAAACCAAAGACACCATCTCCACTACCCTTAAATAATAATAGGAAGGTTCATGAAACATTTGATGAAGTCAAATTTAAATAATTACATTTCATTTGATTTGATGGTTTGTTTTTGTGTGCGTGGGAACAGAGTTATAAGGAGTCGAGATCCTGAATTCCCTCAAGAAACAAAAGTTGTATGATATTTTGACCGGAGAAGCTTAACTATTTATAAACCTGGAACTTCTTCAGAACAAGGACCTAGAACAATTTACAAACTTTCGGATTACCGAGGGCTTCCCGAATCGTATGGTTTTGGGGTTTTGGAGATGTCGGGGTGAGATATAAACATCATTTCTACGAATTTCTTTACTAAATTATTATGCACATATGAATAGGGTAAACGGACATTTGCTACCTGGACATTTGCTACCCGGACATTTGCTAGCTAAAACCCAACCTAGGACATTTGCTACCCATGGCGAATATAGAAATAAAATGCATAGGCAATATTAATGAGTTTGTAATAATATTTAAAAGTCATATTATATAATATTAAAACCAGAAACTGTCTTTTCACCATGAGTACGTCATAAAAACAAAACTTACATTTAGTTAGACTCATTAGAAATTTTATTTCTTTTATAATATTAAGGAATGCGTTATTTATTTTATTATATTTAAAAATGCGTTATAATTTTGTTGTTACCGTTTTTATCTTGCAGTAATTATTGTACAGTGTCTACAATGGCTTGTTATGCTGGATGATTCTAAAATTTTTACACTAATCTTTTAATCTTATTTATTCGTCTTAATATGCAGGGTAAATTAATTAGAAAAATTAATTGTAAAAATAATATATACATAACTTTTAAATATAATTTTTGAACGACCATCTACACTTACACCACCTTCAATCATTTACAATAATAGCATTAATAAACTAATTTAACGATGCCATGTTATCACAGTACACTAAATAAATATTGTCTATGCATTTTATTTCTACTTTAGACCTGGGTAGCAAATGTCCTAGGTTTGGGTGCGGGTAGCAAATGTCCTAGGTTATGGCTAGCAAAGGTCCTAGGTTGGGGTTTGGATAGAAAATGTCCGGGTAGCAATTGTTCGGGTAGCAAATGTCCTACAACCATCAATAGAGATGCCTTTGTAAAAATTCTGCTGCTGGAGCCAATTAGGATCTCTCAAGTTCTCAATGCTTAGGATATGTCAATTCAATTTCCATTTCAATACATATAATTCATTAAATTAAACCTATATACAAGAACTTTGTTCATCTATAAGTTACAAATTTTAGAAACCCTGCATATTTCGGATACACAGCAATTTGTAAACCCAAAGCGGGAGAAAAAGTTGTCGTTTCCTCTGCTGCAGGGGCTGTGGGGAGCATCGAGGGACACGTTGCAAAAATTCTGGGTAATTTTTGTACATCATTCTGATATGAAAATTAATATTTACAATGCAACATAAGAAAGTGCAATAAATATTTGCAATAAAATTAATTATGTCATGAAATGCAAAAATAACTGCTGGGTGTATAATCATAGCCATATGATTTGAAATACTTGAATTAAATGACTATTTTTTCATGACTGTTAAATAAATAGTGCAAAAGGTTGTTGGCTTCGCTGGAACAGATAAGAAAGTTGCTAAGCTCAAGAATGATTTGGGATTCAAGGAAGCTTTTAATTACAAGTCTGTAGACTTGGATGCAACCTTGAAGAAAGCTGCCCCTCGAGGGAATGACTGCTACTTTGATAACGTAACCTACCTACAAGCATTTATTTATTAATTTATTATTATACAACTATGGACCAATTAAAATTAGAATTGGGTTATTTTTCTTAAATGCAAACATAAAGGTTGGTGGAGAATTTGTTTTCAATGTTGTCAGAAATATGAACCAACCCGGACGAATTTCCCTTTGTAGAGCTATTAGTGTGTACAACAAAGAAATGACCAAAGCCTCGAGTAAGATATGGGTATATTCTATTAAAACTAATGTAAAACGGTACAAAACCTTTTCAAAGCAGAAAGTTGGGGTTCCATATTTGTATTCCTGTATTTTAATTTAGTCTTGCGAAATAATTTGACATGTAGTTAAAACGGGATTTTTAAAATCAAACCTGTAAAGTTATTTTGAATATTTTATGTTATGGGTAGTTCCCCTTGATTACTTTTTCTTCATCTACAAAAATCTTAAGATAAAGGGATTTATGGCGAAGCGCTGGAC
This sequence comes from Dicyrtomina saundersi, assembly GCA_034695245.1. NCBI lineage: Eukaryota > Metazoa > Arthropoda > Collembola > Symphypleona > Dicyrtomidae > Dicyrtomina > Dicyrtomina saundersi. The sequence continues at coordinate 6,592 of JAQFZE010005215.1, read as the reverse complement.
AGCCGAATGGTTTGAGGGAATCACGCAACTTCGAGACTGGATCCTCGAGGTAAAAATTACTAACACTATAAAAAGCTTACTAATACGGTACGGGCTAATTTCCTAACTGCCCCCGCTTTTGTTCTGTGATAAAACTTGATTCTTTTAGGCCAAACTCAAGGTACAAGAAACAGTGAACGAAGGGTTTGAAATCATGCCACAAGCTTTCATGGACCTTCTCGGAGGTAGTGGGAAACAAATTATCAAGATTTTTAATGTCCATTGAGTTCCTTGCGATATGCGTATATTCCAAGTTGTTGGCGTCAGCTAATTTTGTCTCACTAATAAATTGTAATAAATTGTTACTATTTAATGTACCATAATCGAAACTATTATTCTTAGTCGTTTAGGGGAATTTTTAATAATATTATCGTAAACCGTATTTCTATATAAAATTTCTTTTTTTTCACCCTGCATAACAGCTATAACATTATCGGTTGTGATCTCTGGAGCGATTCGTATTCCAGGGAAATCTCTTTCCTATAAATATGAGCTAAAAAGATCAGAGAATTTCATAAATCAAGAGCTATGCAAAAAAGGGCAACGCACATATAAATACAAAAATGTTCGGGTAAAATAAAGTTTATTTTACATTTTCAACATTTAATTACAAGTTGCTTTGAACCAAACGCTGAGGAGGACGAGGTATCCGGGAAGATCGTCGAAGAGGGGGAGGGGGCGGAATTACCTCTACTACTTCGGGCGCCTGATCAATTACCTCCGGTTCGGAGGAAGGAGCTATCAAATAATCGTAGGGCAGATTTTCTGGTGGGGCTTCTTCAGCCAAATCGATCAGAATCCCGACGGCTCCCGGTTGCGGTTCTTGTTGTATAGCATTCCCTACCGGGGGTTCCGGCGCCTGAATTTCCTCCGCAGCTAGATTGGGTGGATTCTGAGTGAATTTTTTCCAAATTCAATAGACTCCCCCTTCTACCAAGCCTATTCCTAGCAACGCCACTCCCACATAAACCCCTAAAACAAAAAAATACAATAAGTATTACCATTATAGATTGAATCATTATTATAGAGAACTCAAGTCTAAGAGAATACTCCTAAATGGTAAGAAGCAGCCTACTTGAACAAAAATATTTATATGTAACAGGTGCATGAAAATAAACAAAATCAAAACAAACAAAAAACATATCATCTTAAATTGTACAGTATTTTACAAAAAGATAAATAATATAGTAACTAGAAGCATACCCTGTTTGACAATAACAACCTCAAAATAAAAATATCAGTGCATATTATGCGCAAAGTCATCATTATTATGAATCATACACAAAATCACATTAAATCAGCAGCTTTCTTACAATTATTCACCCATTACCTTACAAAACGCACTAGTCAAATTTTGTCAAATACAAGTTATGCTATTTTCGTCCGCGATTTTTAGAAAAGGGAGCTAATACTATTATGAACGTTTAAAATTAGCAAATAATATATACAAGTACCTGGTGAGGAATTCTAAAGAACAATATTTATATATTTTTTGTCTATCACTCAGCAGTAATATTAAACTGTGCCAATAGAATAAAAGATAACGAATGAAGGGACGATATTAGGTTGCAAATTTAACTGATCTTATGAGCTAATTACTAAAAGGTATCTTTAAATTTGATTTTTAAAACTCTCACATTTTGGTTTGGTTTTTGTTTATGCATCTGTGAGTACCTACATAGACCAAACAAGTGACAATTTGCGCGTTTTTTTGCAAATAAAATACCACAAAGTTCTCCGCTCAGTTTTTCGAGGAATGAAGTCAATATTTAGGTGAATGTCCGGGTTCTTGAATTCACCTTCGTAACAAACAACTATGCGATATATTCCATTAATAATTTCTTAATTCCACTGCACAATATATGAACTCAAATATTATAATTGTTCTACCTGCATACGATGACGACTGTTCTGGTTCAACCGTGCTGCACATGACGACCTCAGAGATTACTTTAATTAGGGGAGAGATAACATCAGAAAGCCTGTTAGTACAAAAACTCGTCCCGCTAACTAAAGTAACCCAAAAATTCTTGCCCGCCGCACTTAAACAATCTGAACAATCTAAAATATAATAAAAAATCTCATCATTACGGTTATCGGAAATAAAACACCAACTTTTACATAATTTAAATCTAATGATTTTAGGAGTGTTTAATGGGTTGCAACTGGTAAAAATAACTTTAAACCTAATTAAAAGTATAGTTTTACACTACCATCAAACTATAAAAATATTTACATGAAAATAAAATGAACTTACTCATGATGAAATTCGGGTGTGCTTCTAGCTTTTAACTGCAGTGGAATTCGAAACTGTCTATTATGCATTGCAACTTTTCTATTTCTCCAAACCGGGAAACCCTTCACTTTTAAGTGCCTACACACCTACAAGCGGAAGAGGTTAGATGGCCTTGACATTGGTGCTGCATTTATAATGCTACATTGATAATCCTATAGTTTATTTATATACATATTTCGGGTCTCTTTGCCCCAACAACCAATTTTGCATTTACTATTATGTACATTCTCCCTAACAGCTTCCAATAACTACCTAATACTACTGGCTAACTAGTAAATGACTTGCTCGCTCGTTACTTATTCTGTTTGAAATGGTATCGGTTATTCGGTTGGATGGGCTTATATGTATAAATATAAATTATAAATTATAAATATAAATCATATTATAATCACATAATCCTATCAAATATTCTATAAACATTTTGTATAAGTATACTGTGTCCTACAGGGCAAGCATAATTGTATGCCAGTGATTTATTTGTCAAATAAATTCTTTCTTCTCTGCAAGTAGAAGCATAATATAGGGAGTACTTTCGTGCCACAAGTACTTCGGGTCAATGTAATGCAATGGAATAATAAATATTATTTATTCAAATTCCAACTCTTTCTGTGCACTTTACTAACGACAACGACAAGGCTGCGTGCAATTGAAACTGGGGCGCAGCAATTGGATAGTTTCCCATCCAACAACTCAATTTCACTTTCACTTGAACTAGGTAGGTAAGTATCTACTTTCATTTGTCAATTCGAGAAGAATAAAAAATCAGGTAATTACGCAATCTTTAGTAAATAGAAAAAACGAACAATTTATCATGCAAAAAATAGATCTTGCAAAAACTGGAAATGAAAAAAAAAATTAATTGTATAACGATCTAATATCATTAATCTTTCTTCATTATACTAATAATATGTGGATGCACTACCATCCCAGTGCAGTGTTAGTAGTAAACGAAATGAAAAATTAACAAATGATTTTTTGCACGTTTGAATTATTTGAAAAATTAATGAGTAATACATTACACAACATAAGCTTCTTATTTTAAATGGAAAATTTCTTATCTTTATAATTTAGAAGAGTGCACATAAACAATACAAAAATATTTTAATTTAATTTCTTCACATGCGAGGTCCATTATACTTCTACAAAATAGAAAACCATGACCCGTTCATCGTCCACAATCAACAATCCAAATATAAATGTTTATAATTTTGAGGTCCAAGAACTCTCACCGAGCAGTTTAACAAACTACTCAGTACTTATGCCATCACATGTTGGCAGAAAAGATGAAAGTCAAAAGATCGCTCGTTAAATGTGATTGTTCTGTAGTACTTTCATAGGAATGTACTTTAAAAAATATTTTCGTTGCATTTTTACGATTTGACGAAAGTAAATAAAAATAATTATAATTAAATACTGTTATTTTAATAACATGCGCTTCTATATAATATATAGTAAACGATTAAATAAATCTAATCGTACTCGTACAGTTAAACTGCTTCCCTTTTTTTTCTTTTTCTCTCCCCCTCCATTAATATACTTATAGTATCGCCCAAAAATCACAGATCTGAACTCTAAAAAAATGTTTGACTCTGTCCAACAGTTCATATTCATTATTTTATCTATAGGATCGTCGTAGTTATTAAATATTAATTCTAACCATTTATTCATATTATCATAACCTTGACATGTACAAAAAGAATTGAGATAAAAGCCTATGATTCTTAACTAGCACTGATATGGCGGACTCTGTCCTGTCAGTTAGATCTAACTCTAGGCTGAATGTAAGTCAAGGCAACGTCAACGAAATGAACCTGTGGGCGAGAAATCCATAGAACGATGACAGGAAGTGCAAGCACATAACACAAGTATTACAAGTTTACAGCTATAAATACAACATAGTTGTAATGTTTGAGAAAAATAAGAAAGTGTTTCCATTTCCTCATTGTATGAACGTAATAATTGTATGAAATATTATGCAGAATTGAACTACTACCTTGAGTATGGTGGAGTATTATTATTCAACGGAAGCTATTATCTAAATTATAAAATAAATAAAACCTACCCAGACTATACGAGAATAATAGTTTTTAAAAATACTAATATATGAAAGCACGTAGAGGATATTAATGTATGTAGGTATATAACAAGAAGGAAAAGCTCTGTGTAGCTGATATACTATAAAGTAATTAAATAGTATAGCAGAGAACAGTAAACTATTTAATCGAAGCCGTTTTATGAACAATGAAACACCACAAAAATGACTTACAATCTAAAAAGTATGAAATATGAAAATAAAACGATATTAAAAATATTTAAATTATTATACACACTAAAGCATTATGTGAATTACATTATTGAATAAAAATAACTGCAGTTGCAGAATGTGCCCGTGATTACGTAAGAAAAACACAATTACAAATTATTAAGAACATTATTCTATTTTAACTATATGAAAAGTGTAAAATAAGGAAATGTTCTAATTCTACGTTATTACCACTGCAAAATGTTCTAATTCGATAAATTCAAAAGTGCAAAATGTTATGTTTACATTTTTTGGAAAATGAAGCTGTTCTGTCTACATATTTAGAAAAATTAAAATGGTCAATGCGCCCAATTCAAAACTGCAAAACATTCCTTTAACATATATTTCTATCTGAGCAAACCTGGACAATAACTAAAAATCAAGGGGAAATACGCCTCCGTGCTGTTTTGGTCAGTTATGCGGTACAAAATATGCATATAACACGATACAATTTTAAATAAAAGTCTAGAAATATAGGTAGGGTTACATATAATTTTAAATAAATATAAAATATGCATCATAATATGTTCATTGTTATATCAGTATTCTAATAACCCCACGATTTTAATTGCATACAACTTCGAACACCCATACTGTTGAATAATAAAGATATATACAGCATAGTTGTAGCAAATACAAAATTACAAATTTACTTGTACGGATGAATACGCAGACTAATGCACGTTTTTTTTCCTCCGCGCCGAGCCTTGCTAGTGTATTTTTTCTCCATGTGAAGAAGCGGAATGACGTTAACTGTGAGAGATTCGTGCGCGTCTTCAAGACTCCTATAAGGCTGCACATCATCAGTGAATAAAATGTTGTACTTGCGAGGTTTTTCTGCATCGTAGGGGGTTCTAACTTTACATGTGAACTGATACTTGATTCCTTTTGGTTGTCTAAAATATTGCACTGTAATAGCGACCTCCTTTTTGTCGTTTCCAAAACGATTGTGCATCTGAAAAATAAATTTTTCTGAAGAACGTCGATCAGTAATATAAACAAGATTATTTTTAGTAAGCGAGTTATTATCTGGCCAGTTTAATAAAAAGGTGCTAATAAGTGAATTTTTATGTTGCACCTCTCCTGTATGCTTGCTTTGAAAATGAGCAGAAAAGTCATCTGCAACCCCGACATAATCGCAGGATCCTGTTAATTGAAGTGGACAGCAAATCGGAATGTATTGACATTGATCCTGATGATGTTTGTATGTTTTAGGACTTAATGTAGAATGACATCCAGCATGGAAACACTCGAAAGTAAACGCTTTCATCAGTGAGTTCAGATACCTGTTGGGAGGCGTAAACAGGGGAAAATCCTTCCGACACAAAGGGCATCAAGCTGGAGGCGGAAGAGGGTTGTCAGGTGTAGGAACGAAATCTTGACAATTTTTTGCAGTTGCTTCCATGCGTTCTTTGCACTTTTTGCAAACGTGATGTCCCGTCTCCCCACAAATAATAATCAATGAATCGTGAAAGTCCTCCTCACAAACGATGCACAACGTGGCAGCTTTTAACAGAGTCCAAATGTTGGAAGTCAGCGTTTGAAAATCTGATGGTGCGGGTGTTGGGCGGGAAGGTCCAGGTAAGATCACTACCTCCGGATCTTCCATCTTGGAAAGGTTTTGTGATGATTTCGTCAGGCGATAGACTGATTGCTTAGAGAAAAATAGTACCTTTCGTCTACGCACTTGCCATATTTATACTAATTTGAGATTCCCATTAGCAAAGATTTGTCCAACTTGTACCAACTAGCTCATTAAAAACAGATCAAGAAATAACACGATTGAGCCTGGTATAAATTACAATGCGTAGAAGGAATGCAGATATTATGATGAACATCGAGCATGGTATATAATATAAAAATTATTATGTATTTTATTTTATAAAATTAAACTAGTATAATTAGCCAGCTTATAAAAATTTTGGTGTGCAAAAACTTGATTTTTATTTTCGATC
>JAQFZE010005214.1:0-10495 GCA_034695245.1 Dicyrtomina saundersi | reverse complement strand
TTAAAACACAACCAATACAGGGTCTCATCGTCAGACTGTCCTGCCCGAGGATTAGTACGTACCAACAAGTTAAGGTATACATAGAATCTGTAACCCTTTGAAATAGTTAACACAAAAATTAGATATTTCTAAAAATGTTAGAATTTTCAACCGTGCTCATCGAATACTAAAATTATGGAAATATATAGTTTCGATCCATTTCATGCAAAAAAATAACAATATGAACACAGGTTAAAAATCATACCTATTTATTCATGCAATAAAATATTATTAAGTATCTTTTGAATTCTTTTTTAAATATTCAAACTAATACAGATATGTAAACAGAAGAGTATATATTTTATTTATCCGAAACATTGTACCTTTAATTACCCTAGCCGTACATAATTGTCACGGTATGTTAGATGTGAATGTTCCAAATAGTGGTCACATGTGATATATTATGTACTTCGCTCGTTCCAAAGCTCAAAGTATGAAGCCAAACTTTGATGATTCAAGTGTTGGACATGGAGTCAAATAGAAAAGAATGGCCCTCGTACACAGCCTCAGTCCAGTCAATGGAGCCATTAGTCATGATTGTGAAGGTGTCACTGTGGTGTGTTAATATGCGTGAACGACGGTGAGGATCGTGTCAAGAGCATCTCATGACTCATGATTAATGTTCCAATGCTCCTATTAAAGGCGATCCTTGTCTCTCTCCTCTCTCGCCTATATCCATATATTCACAATAATACCCTTGTCTTTGCCTTGCACTGCTTTCTATTATGTTATTGGCCGGATTCGGATTGTTAAAAGTGCACTAGACACATTTAAAGTAGCCAGTAGCCACGTTTCAACGATTGTTTCTCCACGATCTGCCCTGTCCTATCCCATCTCATAAGACAAATCTTGAGTCTACACTTCCACACAGGCAACCTTCATGGCAACCCTAAATACGAATACAGATCCTTGCATTTGAATTCTCTATATGGTTATAGGGCTAACTAACAAGCAAGCGTAGCTAGAGGTATAAATATGGATGAGTCTTCTTCTTCAGTCCCATAAATACATAATGTATGTACATGTATGTATGAAAAATAGGAACTGTACGGTAAGAGCTTCCCAATGCAGGAAACTGCATTGAATCCCTCCAAATGCTGTCATGCTTACGTACCTATAAAAGATCCGTAATCTAATCTAATGCAAGGCAAACAAAGGCGTCAGAGTAAAGAAAAGAAGAAAGAAGAAGAAGAAAAAGGGAAGGTTTTAGTTCTTCTTCTCCTTACGCCCAACTCTCCAACAATCCCTGAATTTTTTTGGTATTTTTGTGCGTGTAAGTGTAATTGCCATTGTCCATGTAATTCCGTTCTATCTATGAATATATACCTAATACGTGCCTTATGGTTCTGATGACTGTGGTATGGTCACACTTTAATTGCCCATCTGTTTCTACCCTATGCATACATTGCATTGGTCTTGGTCCAAATCAAATTTCAAACTGGTCAAGCTAATTGTAAGGACATTTTAAATTTTCATTTCATGTTCTGAACAATGCTGCATTGTGTAATATTTTTTGCTCCGCACAGCCATACAGACGGAGACACACGCTCTTTTTATGTACTATTTTTATAGGTAAGTAATAAGGATACCTTCCCTTTACATATATTATGTCTGTCGCCCATGTAAAATATAAGAGACAAGCTCCACACGTCCAATTTCTTAAAGAGACGCAATTTATTATAAATTAATAATACAAAACAAACTGCCAACTGCCACTGCCACTCGCACACACATCACTTCTCAGTGTTATGTCAAGAGACAACATACAAATTACCATAATCACACTGAACATGAGGACATAAGGACATGCAGATTTAACTACATATTTAGACAAATTGAATCTATTTATGTATATGTATGGATGTAGCTATATGTTTTACCTATAGCTCTTCGCGCACCTATTATTTGACTCCTGTATCGAATCTGTTTCTTTTTTAACATTGACATAAAAATGAGGAGGCGAGAGGCTGAGGGAGGCAGACTTTTGACTTTGTTGTACTCTTATGAAGGAATCTTCCTCCTGGTTCGTCTTCCAATAATAATCCTTAATCTGATCTTATTTAAGTCTAAATTGTGCATGTAAAATAGCAATGTAATGACAAGCAGAAAACTCACTTTTCAGTGCAGTACACAAGTTGTACATAATATATCAAAAGTATTACATGAGCTTAAGGATATATGGATTATGATCTAAAACGGATTTGGATTAATTTTTTTCCTTGGACTTAGCCTGTTTAACATCACATGTGAAACAAACACATGTGTCTGTAAGGTAGTGATGTTCCGTTTGAATACGTAGGTGGAGGTTGAGAATGACTCAAGAAATTAATTTGCCACTTGAGTTCAGATACAGTAATACAAGAATACAAGCAAAATTTCCATATAAATGTACCTACCTACCTTAGGTAGGGAACAACAGACATATACCCTTACTGTATATAGGTGTACTGTCGAAAATAGTTTATATATTAAGTAACCAACACCCGACTGGCGCTGGCCGGGGTCAAAATGCCTAATGCCTGTCAATAGTCGATCCTAATGTCAAGAAATTCATTTAAGAAAATAAACACTTTCTAAAGTTTCCAATTCAGAAACAGGCAAGAGGCACGATCGGTTGGAATCTAGTGTATAAGGGAATCTCGAATATGCTTTTGTAATGTGATACTTTTCCCTATGTGACAGTTTGATGGCGGTGGCACAAGCTAACTGTTAAGGTCCATTACGATCCAATATAGATCAGATGTAACTATTTCGTGTGGCCGGAAAACACTTAAGTAATCTGTAACTGGTAATTTAGTATTTAGTACTGCTCAGATCGTGAGTTAGTAGAACATCAGGAAGCACGCGGGGGTGTAGATTCTGGCAATAAATACATACCTACTTTACCCTAGTACTTAGTACAATTAAAAATAATACATATCCTACATTTCCTACTTTCCCATACAAAAATGAGTTTATTATTGCAGGTAATTGGTAACTTCAACTCACTGCCTATACAAACCACTGTGTACGAGGCTGTGACATTGAAAATTTATATTTCTAAAAAATCTTGTGCTTGGCAACATTGATATAAAGTGAACATCAGTTAGACTTTCCGTGGGTACGAAAAGAAATACAAATAAAAACCAAGCTCGATAAAAATAGACATTTATTGTTTACATAAAAGAATCACTGTGTCACACAAGTTTCTTTCTTCGACAGAATTCTATTTTTAGTAATTAGTACTAAATTTTAAAACGTATTATAGGGAGACAACGTAGAAGCCGCTATAGCGTTATAGTACCTATATCATCAGTGAAGAAGCATTATTGCCCAGGTTCAACGTATGTAAGTCAGCTGGACTCTGGAATTATCCTTAGACCAAAATGCTTCTTATCCTACTTACATGTTTTATACCTACAGACCTGAGCCTCTATAAAATTCATTCAAACATATACATAGCTACACATTTTTACTTCACAGCAAACTCAAGTAAATCCCGAATCCCGACGTAGACTTTGTGGTTTTCAACCCCGGCTAAAATCTGTGTACCCCACACTACAAAAGACTATGTAAATACATATATAGGTGGAACCTATGTCGTGAATGCAGGGATGGCTGTATAGTGTATAGTGATGGGGTGTTTAAAGCAATGGTTTAAAAAACACATGCATATATATACAGCATACTGTCAGCATCGGTACTTTAACTGATCGATACAAAGTACAAAAAGCACAAAAGCATTGTCTATATAGGGAGTATACCAATATGCATAACATAATTGCATACACTGCCGTACCCAAATTTCGAGTTTTGGAGTATGGCAGAAGAATGAAAATTTATGATGTTATACACAATTACAAAAACTGAAAATATAATAAAACCTACCAACAAATTTCAAGCTCAATAACAGTCACTCCTGGTCGTTCTGGTTCAGAACGATAGTAGTAGGTAGGATTGTAGGATGTGTTCTTGACGAAAAACGAAATGAAAAAAAACTCCTACCTGGGCCAAGTGATAAAGAATAACATTACGTCGAGACTGAGACGTTTTCAGACCCTTCTCACACCACTACACACTCAACTAAACACACAACATAAAACCACACACGTGAAGCCAAAGCCATACCCTGTGATTTATTAAATCATGTTGCATAAAGGTGGTCTTCTTGGATTGGTGTTGGTGTTGTGGTGGTTGGGGTTATGCACAACACACTATATCCATACCATGTACACAAAATATACATAGAGTACAATCGCATTAATCAGAATGCGTATTAATTATACAAGTCAGATGTGGAAGTTCATATAATAGTGTACAAGTATACACAATTTACCTACCTACCTACCTGCATTACATATAGCTATGGATGAAATTATAAGGCTTCAATTCCTCGCATTTTTTATTTCTTGTTTCAGAAAAATATAAAACTACGTAGGTAGGTAGGTACGAAAGCTAGACGATCCTAATCATTGACTATGATTACCAGATTTGTCAGCAGATATGTTGAGCAAGTTCAAATTGGACTGTGAAGGGTTTCCTTCGTTTTTTATGCACAAAAATTCCATTAGCGTGCCATTATGTAAGTCTCACGACTCACTAAAAATCAGTACGACACTGATGAATTCTTCTTTTTTTCTTGTTGAACATATGCCTACAAAGTATAGCGACTAGCGACATTTATCTATATGATTATATACAAAAAATCAAGAATTTCATTTTTCAAATTTGAACATTGCTAACATGCAAGCTTAAAGCATAAAAAAGCTTTGTGGAAGAGACCCGCCCATTTAGATTTTAACATTACGATTATGATAAAAGTTTTTCAGCTTATGCTTGCGTTCAAATTTTACCCCCCGAAATTATTATTGTTTTTCAGCCCCAGTTCCACTTTCAGTTCAATGTGTGCGGTACTGCTGTGGCTATACAAATTATGAAAAAGATTTTATATTTTAGGACCATAATTCTTTAATTCAAAGTTTCCCAGCTCTATAGCCATGCCAAAACCATTCCATTACACGAAACATTTTTGTATTTTCTTACTTTTCGTCACAGAATTACTGACTGGATTAGACTAAACGTAGCTTATTATTAATAATACTTCATATTTTAATGCAGAAAAACTTCAAGTTGTGTAACAAAACAATGTATCTTATTAAAATTTTGTGTTCCACAAAACTGTGTAAAAGGTGGCTATGTAAATCTTAATACTGGACTGGGAGAAGTACCTACCCTACCTATAATCACATGGATTATGGATGGATGGAATTTGTATTGCTCTTGTAATAATTATAATACTACCTACCGTCAACAATAACTGTTAAAAGCACCGTCCATTATTAATAATAGAGGAGTACTTCCAATGTCAATGAGTTGTTTCAGTTTTGACGTGGAAAGAATGATTTCCCTAGATGCCTATATAGTGTATCAGTGTATGGATATCTAACTAATGTACTCAAGTACCCATGAAAACAAATTACATGCCATGCCATGTAGTCGTAATGTTATAGATGAATATTTTCCCCTTCCCAATTTCCCCTAAAAGATCAGTTTCTTAAGTAGAAAAATACATGTTCCACAGTTTTCGGCGCCAAACATCTAATTAAAATATTCCCAAAGGTTACAATTTTCGACTAGTTGAATGTAAGTTAAAATCAGTCAATTTCATTTTACCGCTTCTCCCTTCCAATAGCTACTTTTTCTCGGCTTACACGTAAATTACCTACCCTATGTAATAATGCTCGAAATGAATATTATTACTGAAGAACGAGAACAGCATAGTTGACCACATCTTTCATTTTTTAAGGTTACCGATTACGTACATATAAATAGGCTAAAGATATGTCAATTGTCGATGCATATAGCCATATAGCTGTGAAAACGGAATTTGGAACATATTTTTTGATCAAAGTTATCAATAGTATATATAATTAATTAGCAGACCAAATAAAATATCTTACCTTTTGCATTCGCCAATGGTTTACTGACTATTTGGAATGATGATTCTTACGGCTAATAAACTTCAAAATTACAAAATCATCTCTTCCGAAATAAATTTTTATTTGAAATTTAATTTTAATTCTTAATACGCTTGTATGACTCCGGCTCCGGTCTTGATTTGATTTTGATGAAGCTTGAATGTTGAAAGTGTAGTGTGTAGTTTGTGTTTACATTACTTGTGCAATCCAGTCACCGCAGTAGAAAATAATATTGCATTATTGACGACAGTAGCTTAAATAACTTAACGCTTAAATTGTCTCCTTACAGTCGTTTTCGAAGCTTGAGCCCTGTCTACAGTTTATATTGTTTGTTGTTGATCAGACTCCCTGAGTCCCAGACTGACAACACACTCTTGAACATTTAGCGTTTACCTAATGTGTGTGCAACCACACTCCTCACTGAACTTCCCTGACGGTGCATATATAATTACGACTGACGTTTATTATTATGTACTTGGACAATCTGTTCACGGCTGACTGAGAAAATAATACAGCTTTAAGCAATTGAAAGAAGACTTTTGGGTGTCAACATTTCAAAGAATAGTCGGGATAATTCAAAACATTAACCAACTTTACATCAAAGCTAGATAGATAGTATAATGGAGTCTCTCTTCACGATTACGATTTTGTAATAAAAAGACTCAAAGTTTGCCAACTGATAAAATGTAAAGAATCACCAGACTGACAATGAGATGGCTTATCGCCTTCCTATTCTGTGTTTGTTGATGCCGGCGGTGGGGATGGTTGACGGTGATGGTGATGGCAATGCAATGGTTGATGGCCGTACCATGTGGTTTGTTCACACACACAAAAAAATGTTTTGTAACAGACAGCTAGATATTAATTTGAATTTGACTATTTTATCTTAATTGTCAAGTCAAACCTTGCTCCAAACCAGAATGAGAACGTGGTGAGGTGTACTATGCATGAGGTCGCACTAGCTTGACAGTTGACAGTTGATAGTCTGGACTGGTTCAGTTCTGACTGAGTTGATCCACGCTGACTTTGACTTTTGTTGTATACTCGTTATGCAGATGCCTGAGTTGTCTTGAGGACTCGAGCACTCAATGTTGAAATTGAAAACGGACAGACAAAAGGAATTGAACATGTGCTATCTCTTTCCTTCTGTAAATCTGACTTCTCAGCTGGTTAAGGTGCTGGTGCTGGTGGTGGTGATGCTGGTACTGTGATCTGTGACGGTGGGGTAAGTTGTTGGGTTTGATTGCTTTTACTCCGACTCGGGCTCCGATCCGATGCGGCCAAGGTAATATCATGCAGATTTGAAATATAGAACTGGATGTCTAGTGTATCTCTTCAAAAGATGCACTACTACTTTGGCTTGATTGCTTCCTTCCTTTTCAATAGTATTACGATATTACTTCTATCCTGCAGTGATCTCCAAACACTTTTCTCTACGGCACACTGTCAACAACAAATAATGGTCTTGTTGTTCCTGCAAGGAGAGTTGTGTGGCTGTCTGGCTTGAGTTCTTGTGTTGGGGCGTTTAGGATTTGGAGTAGTAATAATACAGATATTATTCTGATACTACCAGACGAAAGGAATTATAAGGACTGCTGCGACTGGTCCTACTCGTTTGTATCCGAGTCTGTAGCGGATCAAATTGTGTGTACTCATAGATACTTTTTGGCTACCTATCTATTAGGTAGGTAGGTACGTGGGATTTTTGAGGAAAAGGTAGTGAAATGTATCTGTGTAGTCTGTTGACTACTGAGATGGTGTTGGTAGTATATAGTGGTGGTAGTTGTAGTTGGGAGAGGAGGCATAGTAGGCCAGGCTGAGGGAGACGAGAGGTATAATAAACTGTTCCTTGTTGGACAGAGGAGGAAAAGACGAGGAGTTTTTGGTGTATCTCCTCGACTCGAGTCGAGAGGAGACGAGGGATTAGTACGTTGACGTTTCCATACTTTCCATTGGTTCATTTGGTCGTGTGTAGCGTTGTCAGGTTCCACTTATCGTTAGCAGCCTCCCCAGATGGGACAAGACCCTCCTTCCCCATTCCCCGTTCTCTCATCTCTCATGCTCCTCTCATAGAGTATCTCCACAGTGTACAGCACATACGAAAAATATTCATTTAAGATCCACTGACACTGGTGCTGGTCCTGGTGCTGGTTCTGGTTCTGAGTTCTGGATGCTGCTGGTCCGCTTGTTCGGTTGTTCGGAACATGTCTCTCGTTCCGTCGTAACGATGCAACGATCAGGATCAGCAGGGTTCGTGTGTCACTATACTAAAAGTCCATCTACAGATATAATGTGTAGAGTCTATACATATATACCATTGCATGTATCTTTAACCGAGGTATAGAGTATAGGGTCCCTATTATGGTCTGTCCATCAGCTGTCATTGTCATCCAACTTGACCCCACATCAAAATTACTCCGCAAATCAACATGCGGTCTGCCTCTGTCTAATACCTCGCATTCAGTCACGTTGTTTGTACGGATGCAGATATACACGCAGGGAAATTTGGGCATTTATCTGTATAATAGCAAAATGCTACATAGTCACATACTTTTGGGTATGTGTGTGTGTGTGTGAATTTCCATTTCACGAAATCATTTTAGTATACAGAATAAAATTCAAATAAAATAAAATATACCATCATACATACATGGTGGAAACTAAAACTAAAAACGTTGATTACAATTATGCTTATGTGTGTATGTAGGTAGGTAGGTGCTTATAAAGTAGGGGTAAAACTGTAGGACTTATGAGGTTCTTCTTGTTAGCCGAAAAACTTCCCAGAAATCCTTCAGCTTGAAAAATCATAAAATAATTCACATATACATATACTAGTTGACGTTGACGGTATGGAATTATACTTGGACGGCTTTTAAGAATTTTGAAGACATACAAAATTGTTCCGCAGGTCTTCAAAGAAAGAAATCCTTGTAGTCGTAGTTCCAAGAAAGAATTCATAGTTGAAACAAAATACTCCTTTGTGCACAATAAAACACTGTATGTGTTATTCGACAAAATAATCATTTAAAAATAGACTTGAAATTATACTGATTGAGAAAATGAAACTGATTTTCTGGATACTTTTTTTATGGACTAGACTAGATAGTATGTCGCTTTAAGTATTAATTATCCAGCGGACGTTGAATGATACGAGCTTCCCCTTATTTCACTTCACCTTGCTATTTAAAATCATCCATCCAGAATGTTTCTGTATTTAATAATTTTGGGCTAAATGAAAAGTAAAAGAAGAAATACAAATGCTAATTGCAAGCCTATAAAGCACCAGCGAAATTGAAATGCGTGTAGCAATAATGTATGGTAATTATTCCAATTTGTACCCCTTGCTTAGCTATACAGATATTATGAAAGGCTGTATGGCTTACAATAGATTTTCATGACCATTATTTTCCTTGGCGTCAAAAATGATTTAGTTTAAATTGTAGAAGACATCTCTAAGCTTCTAATTTGGTCCTGCGCTGCGGTTGTGTGCATATATAAACAATAAAAAAATAAAATCGACCTACATTTAGAACAATAGAGACGCACGAAATTACAAGTCTAACAATAATGTATTCGTGAGTCTCTCGTGCAGCAATAGAAATAAAGACTTTGGAACTACGACAAAACATAATTATATTCTTCAGGTAGGTATAGGTATATGCACAAGTTCAAGTTTAGATTTAAAAACTAACTCAAAGGAATTTTAATTTGTATCCCACGAAGCAAACGTCTGCTGCCTAATCCGACTAATCCTATGAATGAATCCCTACTAAACTTACATGATACAGGTAAATACATCTAATAGGGCATTTTAAGTTACGGGGGTTGCATGCTCCAAAAATCCGGTCGCGGCTTGGTGTTGTTCATGATCCCAGTCTGAGTCAACGAGTCCACATATTTACTCCATGCGGACTATATACCGGCTAGTCTCTAAACTGTGACAGTTTGTTTGTTGTCCAAAAAGTGCGTACCTATATATCAATAAAATCATTTACTTAATACGTGGGCATATATAGGACTATGCCAACATGGACAGCCGCATATTCAATATCACACCGGCAAGTGATAAAATCCCATAGAAGAACAATGTAATTTTATCTAAACAGGATTATCCATATAGAAAACAAGATCACCATATAAACCGTATTGACAAATCACAAATTTGAAACCGAAATGATGCACAAACAAAAATGATAGTTTTAGGTAGTGCACTGTGAACCATTATTTTCTCCGTTACATCTGCATAGTGTGTACGTATATATACATACATCGCGATATTCAAATATAAAAATGGGTTGTTTAACATATTTGATTTTAAAAATCTTTAACGCACTATGGGAGCTAGCAATTATGACGTCAAGCAAAATTCCTCGATTTTGACCCCTCCCCCCCTAAAATCATACGATTCCGTATGTACATGATTAATATAAGGGATACAAGATCATTTTTTCTAGACCCCCCCTACCCCAAATTTTATGACGTCATAATTGCAAGCTCCC
>JAQFZE010005213.1:0-10495 GCA_034695245.1 Dicyrtomina saundersi | reverse complement strand
CGAATGGTCAGGGTACGACTGGGTAGGGTACGAATGGGTAGGGTACGACTGGTCAGGGTACGACTGGCAAATGAATCTAATTAATATACGGTGAATACAATACAATCAGTTTATTAATAACGTAAGGCTCTGTTCAAATAATGATACAATTAATACAGCAATACACAGTTATATAAGTGAAACCCCCATAATTACATCAGATCTCTAATGCTTGCACAGAATTAAAAGTAACGTAGCCCTTAGAGTGAATCGGTACCGCAGAAATCTCAGCGCGCTTAAACTCTACAATACATAACGGCACGATTTATTTACTCACCAGTAAGATAAATGGGGTTAAATACAATGCTTAATGCTAATCTAAGACTTAAAATAGGAGTCAAAGCGCCGTTATAAACTGTCCGCTAGATGGGGTCCAGGGAGTCGAGCCCCAAGAATCCAAGGGGTAAGGAAAACGAATATACGAAGGGTCTATTGCTCTGCGAGTTCGGTTTCCGGGCAGGGCTCTAACATCTCGGATCCAGAGACAAAACATAAATAGCAAACAAAGCTAGGTGCTTAATAGGCTTGAAGATAACTTTTGAGTCAGGCCCGAGCGTCAAAAGGATAGTCAGAGGGTAGTAAAGGGGGGACTAGTTCACTTAAAACCTGTAGTTCTGTTTTAAATTTGAGTTTTAAGTGTCTTTGTAGTTTGCAGTAGTCAATTGCTGTGCGTTAATGTTTTTATACGAGTAAAGATAAAAAGTTACAAAAACTTTGGTTTTATTCAAAACGATTTAACTTTCATGCCACGGACTTTTTACTGTCACTTTTAACTTCTAAGCTTATGTTTTTTTCTACAGCAAATTTAATTTTTTCTTACCTACATTAAGGTCATACTTGTACAGCGATGTTTCGAATGCTGTCGTCATAAAATCGAAGTAGTAATTATAAATATTTAATAAAACAACCAAGAGTGGGAAAGAGGCAGACACAGTCACGTACATTGCTGTGTTAAATGCACCAATTTTGATTTTTCAGACGAAAAACTTAATAAGTTCCTGCATTTCAGATAATTTTCCTTCGCCTTCCTGTATAGTGTATAATTTTAAACTTTACTAGTTCTTTTTGGTTTCATACTCAAGTTTTATTTTGCATATACTGACTAAAAAGAGGTGGATTACGTAGGTTGGGTTTTGATGACATGACCATTGACAATAAGTTTAAACTTCATCGTTAACTGATGCTCGTTATGTACGTGATTTGCTATGTACAGTGATTCAGCTAATCGAGATATTATTGGATAATAAGACAACTTCCCACGGTTAAAGTTGCATTTCATAAAACGACAGCAAGCACTGGTAATAAACGGTTACAATATGCAATAAAATTGAACGTACACTCCTGACTGAGTACACATGTCTGACGTAACTTTATGGGGCAATACAGTAACATTACACCATATATACCCTTTTTTATGGATATAAAAAAAATCATTTAATTGCTTTCAATTTTTTAACATTAGCCATTAATACTTTTTATCACCAAAAGTAGACATTTTTTTGTAACTGAAACAAACGTAAAATTCTCGATTTCCGTCACTTAGGGAAGAGACACATATTACGTAAGCAATTCTTCTGAAATTTTGGCACCCACCCACCCCCATTGTCACCACCTTAACCATTGCGTAAATGGCTATCTTTAACATTGCACATCATCATTTCGAAAAACTGCCATCCACCCTAGTAGCTTACGTAATATGTGTCTCTTCCCTTACACTGATAGTGGCATGTGGATGTAGGCATGATTGTAAAAAAAATAATTTGATTTCTCAAAAATTTGTATATTAGCTATCAGAAATCCTATGTATATAGGTCGGAAGTTAATATACCGTTAAATTCTGCTGCAAAATAAGAACATGCAAATAAATACAAGGTAATACTGAACGTCAATATCAGAACAGTAAGATTTATATGGACAAAGTTTGAAATTGTGGAGGGTGGGGAAATCAGTTAGCTTCATGCAACAGAGCTGTCTGTTAAAACAAAGTCCATAACTAAACTGTAAGGAGCTAATAACATATCTACAGCAAGTCAGTTAAAATAAAGAGTCGTTCTGTTGAAGCGTTTACACAACCATCAATGTGGTTACGTTAAATTTGTGATCCCTTATTTACACATCCGCCTATTTTCTTGTTTATTTTCATTCTAGTCCTACTTTTGATGTAACAGTGTGACTGAAGTGTGATGAATGAAGCAAATGAATAGATGGTTTTATGAATATTAGCTCAGTACATTTAAAAACGCTTGCCTCAACTTTAAAACGTTTTGTCGTTTTGTACTTCTAGATTTATTTTACAATTAAAATCAATGCACAGTGCATACATGTAAATAAGAATTATATTGAAACTTATTAAAGTGAGTGCACACTATAAAGTTAGCAGACAATTCACTAAAAACATGTTGCATTACAGGTTTAGGAAATGTTTGGAATTAGGTTCAATATTGACAAATAACGTATGTAATATGATTAATACACTCGCGTTGTTAGCAGAAATAAGTTAACGCACACCTTCATTGTCGTTACTAACCCCAGCGCATATTACCCAATCTTGGTGCATATTTCCACCCGATATTTTACTCCAACACAGCAACAACTCCAACTAAGATATAATTATTCCAACACAGTTCTGGCAGCTGTCTTGAAACGACTACAAAGGCAGCTGAAAAGGTACAACAGATTCCTCAAAATAGTGAGGAACCCATAAGTGATCCTACCACGTGACATGTACGTGATTTCACCTATAAACACAGTAAGCGAACCCCCAGCAAAGACTCCAAATACATAAAACAGAATAAACAGGTCTGAATCTCCAAACGACATTGGTCTGAACTCTGACCGATGATTGTTTTCCAATGATAAATTTTCCAACGCTCTCAGCGTCTGAATTATAGAGAATCGATACGTGTCCCACTTCTTCCAAAACCAATATATTCCAGAAGTCAGAAGGACCTTCATACGACTCGAGATCCGCGAGTGACAATCATGCATTCCGGAAGAAAAGGTGTAAGCTCCTGCCTGGCTCAGGTATTTATCCTTGTCGTTTAAGTTATGCGCGAATTTAAGTCCAGGAATCTGTCTTGTTAAAGCTTCAAAACTCTCCCAGTACATCCCAATTTCATCCACTTGAAGAATAAATGCGACTCTCACATCACCTTCCACATCTATTTGTCTTACAATTTCTTCCAAGTCGGAGATGCATACATACCTAATTGAGGGAATCCATTCCTTGTCATGTTTTTCGTCTAACCTAAAGAAACCCTCTTCAACTCTTTTAAATGCCAGGTAAACTGAACATTCACGAAAAAGCCATGGTGCAAAAGCGCACATAAAGCCGAGCAGACCCTTAAAAGTAATACCCGTCCCAAGCTTAGCTTGCCGATTTAGTTGCCAATTGATTCTTTTGCAATCGTCAGTGCCGATCAGTCTGTACAGACTAAAGTTTCTCAGTTCGGAAATGGAGGTCAAACTCGTTTTGTACGGGTGCACGAGAGTAAAATCAGATTTAAGAAACCCTTTGTAACCGTTTGATAGGACGATGCCGATAAGAAACCAAAGCAGGACCAACTTGGCTCCGAATCGCTTCAGATTCTCTGCCTTTCCGTGTGAAACAAGAACCTGGAGACCAGACTGCTCCACAAGTACCGCTGCTACGCGGAGCCAAATGTGAAGAAAGTTTGTTATAATTTGAAAACGGCTCTCATTGCTCTGACCTTCTAATTGATTGAATACAGTAATCAGCAAAACAGAAGTTGCTATGAAAATTGTGGTTCCAGACAGAAAATACCACACGGATGGCTCAAATGGATTTAAAAACATTTCAAAAGATTTTCGGTTTCCTGTCACATTGCTCGGCGTAATGAACTTAAACAATGTGTTGAGCCCTGTTGGATGTGCTTCTATGATTCGTGCTGCCTTAAATAATCTTTCCAAAGGTACATCTTGTTGAATTGCAAGAGTCCTGCCAAACCGATCTACATCCGTCTCATTAAAATGTGTCTCAAGTGTAAGAAAAAAAAATGTGGCAGCTTTGAGAGGAGCAGGACTAAATCTGTGAAAAGGGGAGTGAATCACCTTATTTTGCTGAGATTGTAAGAACTGATACATGTGCATCTCTTGAGGCTTTTCATACCAAGAAAACGATTCCGGCTTATTGCTGATAAATATTTTGTATTCCGTCAAGGCTTGACTGAAGAAATCTGCTGACAGGACGGTATCCTGACGTTCATACCAGTCACTGCTGTTCTTGTTAGATGGATATCTGCTTAAAAACGAGTAGGCTGGCAATCCTTTAGATGGATCAATCTGGATTCGTGTGAAGAGATTGTAGCAACGAACCTTGCTTCAAAACTGATCTAAATGTAATAAGGGTTACAATAGGGAGCTGCTCAATATTAGCCTCCACTTTTTTTCCAATGCCTTGCCAAGCGCTACGAACCTCTAGGTTGTCTTGACAGTTGTCACTCCGAATTTCAGTTAAGAACATTGGAAAAATTTTAATTGCCGTGGATGTGAATCCTTTAATATTTCTGTAAAATAACGTTGAATTTGGCTGGCCAGGCCAGAACCCACGATACTTGCGACTGCGACATTCTCCGTATACTAGTATGAACGAGTAGCACTGAATGGAGCCCCCACGGCTTTTAAATATCTGCGGGTAACCTATTGATGTTTCTTTATACAGATTTTGAATTTGAAAATTACTGTGTATGTATAATACCTTAGGTGTTGTTAGCTCAGCATAGTTTAGGATGTTGTCTTCTGCAAAAAGATGGGTAAAACAGTTTTTCAAGGGCTTGCTCTCCACTATTGGTATTACGTCTAGAAATGATGTTAGATCATCTAAAGTCAATGAATCACAAACTAAAATGTGAAGTGTTGTAACCAAGAAAAAAATAATATTTGAAATAATAATAAAGTTATCCATGATTCTGAGATAGTTTTGCTACTTGTGCCCGCTGGCATTTAAAACTTGATTTGAAATATTTTAAAACGGCACATTTTATTACACACAGTAAAAGGAATAAAAGATTTTTTGATTCAGTAATCATTTCTGAGTGTTAGGGCGTGCTCCGAATGTACAAAGCTACGATGCTTCACAGAGTTTTTTAGGAATGATTACCTACGTGTCAATGCTACAAAGTGGGTTGACTTGACAGCGTTATAAGTTGAATTCGTGTAATCTGTTTTTTGTTGGAATTAAATTGCATTCACTTGAATCAATCGCCTAGGTACTTTGTTACACAATAATCGTCAACGAGCACTTTATAGCATTATTGTATTAGTTGTGAGCAAACTATAGCTGAAATTTTTTTCTATTTTAGATTAAGCTGCCCATTTGTGGGACTCGAATGTCTTCGAAGGACAAAATTTAAAAAGATATTGTTGAGTTCGGCTCTTTGATATAAGTACAACTATGGTTAGAACCAATGGTTTATCCACATAGTAAACGGACTTTAATGTGCAAGGTTTTTGGCGTACACGTAGAGATTTGACAACTTTTTTGTTACACATTTTACTGCTAAATTGTCAGTTCCACCTACTACTCCACAAACTTGGTTAAACAAATTCATCATGATTCAAAAGCTACACGTTTTCGAGTGTAAACTACGCCACGTAAGCCAAATGAAGGCAAAACAAGCATAAAACCTAAGAAACGTAGCAATCTCAATAGGGTGTCTGAGTATGTCTTTCGATTTGGATTTTTAAATACGTATTACGACACGAATGTGAACGTTTTAATGTAATGAGACTTATATTTTGGGTCCACCTAAACATGGGACTGAATGGGACCAAATGGGACGGGACCAAACACGCAAAACAGGCTTATTTTCAGAGTTCAGTCCCATTTGTCTTATTATAGCAAGCAAGTCGTGTAGTTAGACAAATGAGACTGGATTGGACCAGACTTGTTTATTAGTGTATACATACCAGTTGTCAAATGGGACCGAGCTTTTGTATGTACACGTTCACAGACAAAACAAACAGGACCAAATAGGACTACGCATGCGTATAACATTCAGGTAGCGTTTCACAAATTACATGAAACATACTGCAAGAAACCGCGGAGTTTAAAAACTGTAGTTTTTGTCCAGATTCTATATATTTAATGAAGTTCTTGTTTATTAGGGTATAACAGATAGTTGAATGTTCATGTACATTTAATTATACTCGTTCTCTACATCCTACGCACAATTCACAACTCACATCGCTCAGTCCATTCCAACTTCTACTGTCATTCTTCGCACCACCAATTTGAGTACCGTCAAAGCTGTTGTAAATCACGGCATAGCATGGTCGAATTTCGGATTTTCGAAAGCGTAAAAGTAATTGCAAATAAAGTGTGAATTATTATTAAATGAGTTTAATTCAGTTAAACTCACCAGTCGTTCAGCTAATAAACTACATTTTACACTACACTAATTATTTATAAATTAGTTAGTACTTTGAAGATGAAGATATTAAGCAAGCTAGTAATTAGTCTTAGAGTTGTAAGTACTGTACACACAGATTTTCAAGTGAATGGTACAAAAAAGTCTGCAAGCAAAATGGCAAACAGCGTCAATGGAGTTTAACTATCAGACTACATCGATGTTAAAAATTAATAAATCGTCCAAAAAATACTGTGGACATAAATTGACAGAATTTTTACATTTCTTTAATGCTAAAAATTCAGTAAAAATAAAATTTAAAAAAAAATATTTTTTAACTTGCTGTGTCATTACCTAATGTTTTTTAAAACTCTGTGCCTCCTGTGCCTCCCAAAATTTTCATCCGAGTTCAAAACTTTCACAGTTTTTATGCTAACTTCAACAATTAAACTATGTGAAAATTAATTTTGCTTGTTTAAAAATTACAAAAAGTGTACAAAATATTGTAAAAATGTACATAAATATGAGACTTTTTTAAAATGCCGATTTTGCACATCTGCAATTTCACAAACGAGTTTCAAGCCAAAGTGCATAGGAGTGTGTATTTCGTGGCCGTACAACAAACATTTTGAACTGAGCCGAAAAAGTATGTAATTTGATGTGGCTTTATGAAAATAAAAAAAACATTGTATCTATTGTAAGTACTTGTGAAAAATGTAAAGTATCTGGAATTCCTAATTTCTAAGTTTTAAAATTCCTTAAATTTCTAAAATAGGTGAGGAGTAGTAGAAATTTAGGAGACCCTTTTTTTTAAAACATCTCAACCATTTTTTTAAAATCGTGTTTAAAAATCTATTTTAAAATATTCTAAAATAAAAAAATAAAATAAAATTTGAAATTTTGAATTTTTTAAATATTGACTAAACACATGTTGGTGCATATAAAACTTGGAAATGTCCTTCATGTCTTATTTTGTTGTTTCTTCTTTCCTGTGATGCAATATCCCGAACAAAAATAGTGGCAGTGGAGAATGTATTTTATTTAATAATAAAATTTTAAATATTTAATAATATTTTATTTTATTGTATTTATTGATTCATGCATTTTCAGCTCAGTCCATCTGATTTAAATTGAATACATGTGTAATAGTTGAAACAGTGTGCGCATACTTTTAAATTTAACAGAAATTCTTCAAAATTGTAAAAATTACAAATAAAATTTAATTTCAGATTTTCCTAATGAACAACCTGTTCCAAATTCAGTCGCATTAAAAGTTCTCGTTAGTTTAGTTTGTACACACTGCATTTATTATTGATTTCCCCAATGAACTCAATATCTTTATAGATACATTATTTTTGGACTGTTTGAACTTTGCCTGAACTTAACTACTTTTAACATTTCACTACCAATTTAATTATTAACACGAAAGCGTTTAAAGATTCAAACTTTCAGAAATGTATTAATTACCAAATTGGTTTACTATTTAAATTCAACACAAAAGTCAGTGTGTAAAATACAAAGAATTGCATAGGAATAACACTGAATTGGATTCCGTGTTGACAGTTTATACTCCACGAGTTAGAATTATTTTAGAGAGAAAACGTAAATATTTATTTACTACTGACACTACAATAGCGTAAATTTTAGTAAATACATTGCAGAGCAAAGAGTGGATAAGAGATGACACTTTTTGCATCTAATTCAATTTCCATCGTTACCTAAAGGAGCCAACTGCTGCTACTGTAGCTATAGGCACCTATTTCTTTCTGCATCTGCATTACCGTATATTGTGTTAGTACCTATAGGAAGAGGCTGTAGTTGCCTCCAGAAATAAAATTCAACTCCCCAATTCCTGTCCCTTCCACACTGCACCTCTATGTTATTGTGCATTTGACGAACAACCTTCAAATCAAGTTTCGAGAAACTTCGGGGATACACTTTGAAGGGTAAATGGAAACGGCAAAGCCCATCACCATAAGGGATTGTCCATAAATGACGTAGCGGGTTTTCTTTCAAAACAATGACATTTCATGTTAAAGGTATGCAATTAAACAGTGACTAAATAATAATTGACGAAATTTCTGTTTCCTCAATTTTTTTGTAGAGGTCGACTTTTTATGTTGCATGGTCACTTGCTTAGCTATTATGTTGTTGGGCATGAAGTATGAGAGTTTGGTGAGTGTTGGAGTGAGTGCCCTAATAATTCTGTTGAAATCTCTACCGTCTCTACGACCCTCCATGACATAGGAAATATTCACGGATAAACCACTTAACTTAAATACATACTTTTGAAACATGATCAAGGGGTATATTTTCCAAAAGTGGACTTTATTGGGGAAACGGTCAATAAATCTGCTCGTCGCTATGTCAATTACCCTTAAGTCATCATACAATGTCACAAGTGGACGAAATGCGACTTCACAGCGGTAAGCTACATGATCTCAATCTCCAAGAGTTTGAAGAAGGCTGGAAGAACGCTCATCCTCTACAAGCAGCCATCATCTTGAGTTGACGCCTTGAAAAGTTTTGATGCTAAAACCACGAAATGCTGCTCCAACAGCACTGAGCTACTTGAATATTTTCAGGAATTAAGACCAAGACCGACACACGACTTGGGTCAAATGAAGAAGAGGGTTTAGAAACGTTAATGACGGCGGTGCCTACCCTCAGACACCCCAGTAATGAATGACTCCATCTGCAGTGGCTTCGGTTTCTAATGATAAACACGATTGATATCGGGAATGATGGGATAATAAATAAGCCATCATACTCACTACTGTCGTAGTTAATGTATATAATTATTTATCTTTTATTATCGTTATTGCTTTTTATAATGCATACATCTAAATGTCGAAAAAGCACTTGAATAAATTAATATTTTTTGAATGAAATAATTTATTAAAAAATATGACTGCAGTCATTGTATTGTATGCCTAAATAATTGCAACTTTAAAGTGCTTTTATACGTTAAAACACCTGACTATAGTAATATTACATAACATCGTCGGTGAAGAACCAAAATGACCCATATCCATTTTCAAACTGTTAAATTGAAATGTAAGAGGACGACTTTGTAACTGGAAATTGATCCCTTACAACTGTGGAATTACTTGCGTGTTGTGCCTGATCATAGTTTCTTTTATTGCAATAAACTATCAACCTGGAACTGTGACAGGGGATCTACATTACAGTAAAATAATTCGACACACTAGAACTCGTCTGCAACTCCCATTTGACGAACTTAAACACACTGTCGAAGAATATTCCATAATATAATTGGTACGAAACATATTGTCTGTGAAGAAACAAAATTACCTATTTCCATTTTAGGCTCGAACTAAAATAAGCAATGCCATTAAAAAAAAAAAAACATGCGTAAAGTGTTAATAAGGAGTTTTTGAAAAGTGAAAATCGTTCTATTGCACTGTTTTTCAAACGTGTAAAATGTTCTATTTACATTATTTTAAAAGGTGTAAAACATTTACATCATTTCGAAAAGTGCAACATATCCTGTTAAAATGTTTTTAAGACATGTATCAATAATTTTGTAGATAGTACATAATGATTTACTAAAAATAGGAATAGGTCATTTCGGTTCTTTGCAGACAATATGCGAAATATAATAAAATGGCAAAAAGGAATTTTAATTCAGACTTGTTCGTAAGTCTATCAATAATGTTTAAATACAACAATATTGAGTATTCAGTATTCAGGAATAAATATTGTCAGTTGAATTTCTTACGGATTTAGTTGAATTGACCTCAAGGTTTGATAACATGAAAAGAATACGGCCCAACGAAACCGATGCTACATCACATCAGCCAATTCATTTTGGTTGCTTATATGATAGTACTACATAATTTCATACGAAAATAGATACTTATTAAAGATAGATTCCTCAACACTAAAGTACAACCTTACAATATGTCGTACTAACTAATCAAAGTTAAAGTAGGAATGCTAATAAATAATTACCAAGTTCAAAGTAAATAATTGTGTAGGTTCATATTTATGATTTTGGCGCTTAAAAAAGAAAACATCGCATTCTATATACTACATAGCATAAAATTTAATTAAGCAGGTAAGTT
>JAQFZE010005212.1:0-10496 GCA_034695245.1 Dicyrtomina saundersi | reverse complement strand
ATGTCAATTATTTGGACCGGCTTGCACTCTGCGGGCCTGGGGTCTGTAAACCATTCAGTACACATAATATTATGGTATATTACAAAAGTTATTAGGACTTCAAACAGATTATTCTGTATAGTTATATAGTTCAAATAATATGGTAGCCTTAACAGTTAAATATTTTTGTTATGCGATAATAAAAACCACTGGTTTGATTTCATATTTTGCGATTAATAAAATATTTGGCCGCATAAAAATTGTACAAATTAATTTACCTGCCGCTGTATTTTGGTTTAAGCACGTACCCGACATGTCATAAATTGTGGAGGGGTCTCTCAAGTCTAATGAATATAAACACAAACACAGATAACACATTAATTTGCTTTAATTGTACCTACATAGGTACATATCGTCTGTGAAGAGCCATATAATGAGCCATATCCATTTTTAGCTAAAAACAATATCTATTATCTACAAAAATATATTGAAATATGTCTTGGCATTTAAATAGAACATTTTGCACTTTTCAAAAATATGTAAATCAAACATTTTGCAGTTTTCAAAAACATTTAAATGGAACATTTTACACTTTTAAAAAATATGTAGATAGAACATTTTACACTTTTCAAAAATATGTAAATCAAAAATTTTGCAGTTTTCAAAACCATCTAAATGGATTATTTCACGCTTTTCAAAAACTCCAAGTTAACATTTTACGCATGTTTTTCAATTTGTTTTTAGAACATACATAGCTCATTTTGATTCTATAGCTTAAATTGGATACGGGTCATTTTGGTTCCTCACAGACAATATATTTTGAAGTACATAAAATTTTTGATTCATAATTACCTACCTATATGATTATCTAATTATTAAGGGGAAACCCGATGAACTGTAATCGTCGTTGTAAAGTTGTAAAACATCAAAATTGTGATGGTTACTGTACAAATATTACAAAATTGTGACGGTTACCGTAGAAATAGTTACATTTTAAAACTATTTCGTCGCAATTTTGTCGTTTTGAAACTTTCCAACAGCAATTACAATTCATCAGGTTTCCCCCTATTATATGTATATTAAAATTTACCTTGAATTCAAGTTGTAATAAATTGTAATTTAAAACTTGAAAACAGTCGTCGTTTCCGCTTTACCGCCTTTCTGCATTAACTTAAAACAGTTGTTTTTTGCAGTAGAAATAAAACTCAACTAAGTACATAGTAAATACAAAACCTTTTGAGAGCCGTCAGGAATGTAGAATTTTGCGGACATATCGTATGTTAATACGTTATAGACTATTATATTTGGGAATTTGCATTGGAGTTAAAAGTCGTGGGACGATTCTAACACTGAACTTTGAACGACTGTAAAGATTATAAATATGTATTATAATATGTATTTAATAGTGTGGTGTAAGTAGTATTGAGTATATAGTGAGTCTTCTTGCATCAAGGTATATCCCAAAGGAATAGAGACAGAGATACTAGGCGTATGTATTAGTATTAGTGTTAGCGATACAAAGGTTGCACAGAAATAGAACGTTGCTTGTTTATAAAAAATGAAATCGTAAATCTTCATCTTTATAGAAAATGGGATGTACATATGGGTTATAAACGTACACGAAATAGTGGGTCTTAATACTGTTTTTATTTTACTTGACCTTGATTTTAAATTAGAGTTTACGTTCAAAGTTGAATTCATGACACATATGTTTGGGTCTGGAAAGTGTCAGCACTTGTGTCTGTGGTTCCTATATATGCTAAGCTTTTAGCAGTGTCTGATATGGTGAAAGACTCATGTTTTGAATTCGAGTACAAAGCAGATAATAATACATTCCACAGTACTTTCAGATGTGCACACACAACAGGCGCGGATCCAGAGTTTAATTGCTTTAACCGTGATTGATCCATATAGCGATAAGACTATAGACTATATATAACAATAAGCACCACTTTAATAATTTAAATTTACTTACATGTTGCTGCAATTATTATGTACATTTTTAGTACAGGCTGGCTGACATAGTGAGTATATAGGCAGGGCCGGACGAAGGAATTGGTTTTAGGCAGCAATTTGTTTCCATACAAAAACCACCATTTTGATTTTATTAATGATTTTCTTTGGTGAACCAAATTGTTGTTGTATTTACAAGTTTTAGAAAAGTTTAAAATGTTCTTTTTACTTGATTCTGAAAAGTATAAAATGTTCTATTTACAAGTTTTTTGAAAAGTTGTAAATGTTTTATTTCCATGTTTTTTTAAATGTACAAAAAAATTTATTTGCTTATGTTTGAAAAGTGTAAAATATTTTATTTGCATGTTTTGAAAAAGTCAAAATATTCTATTTACATGTTTTTTAAAAATTCAGGCAGCGGGGGCTGCCTATGCTGGCCGCATACCGCATTATCCGGCCTTGTATATAGGGCTGGATTTAATCTGTCTAACAGCGTACAATATGTCATGCCATAATAAGAAAACAAATCTCCTTTCATCTTCCCATAAATTCAACAACAAAAACGTAAACAAACTTTCTGAGAAGCCCAAAGCAAAGTCCAGTAGCCTAGTCAGGTTCAATTTCTCAGAAAACACAGCAACGTGCATTGGCTTTTAAAAATAAATTGCATATTTTTGACTGTGTTGACGTATTTGCTTGACGTCTTGCACTCTGGTATCTTTCACAGTTCTGCATCATTCCCTTTGATTTTGATCTGAACTCAAGCAAGTTACATTTAAAAATTGGTGGAAAGTAATTTATTATTATTTTTATTCGTTTCCAAGTTTTGCCTTGGCCCAACCACAATTCAATTCACTAAACTCGTCACCTATTCGTCCCTCATATCTCAAAATTCACTCAATTCTCAATATACATTTCTTCCTACACTTCATTATAGTATTACCCACCTTCAAAATTACATAAAGTAATAGGCGATATTATTGCAATTTGGAATTTTGGAATGAACTTTATTTTAATGATGGGAATAAAAGTATGAACGTTGAACGTGGAGACCATAAGGTTAAAAAATAGTAAATAAGTAAATGACGTCATTATTCACACAACTACGCTTTCACTGAGGAGCAGTAACTAAGTATAAATGGATTCAGGCATGCATAATCATATACTTAACCCCTTACAAAAAAAGAATCCTTTCACTCTTTGACCTTTGACTTACCATCCAATTAGTAAATTTGTGTTGAATCAGCCATATAATGTACAAAAAAACGAACCTATAGAATTCAGTGAATTTGAATTAATTATTACTTCCGTATTTAAAAAGCTTTAAACAATAAACCTATGCCTTATTGCCCACTGCCCAGTCATGTCCAATTTACCATGGTATTTACCACAGGAAATTTACCACGGCCGAACCCTGATAGGTAATTATTGTATAATATACCTTCTTTTTTTTTGTATGGTCGTTCTGAGTAATTTTTTGTTTTATTGCTTTCCTATTTATCAAGGTTTGTAAATGTCGTAAGGCAATTAAACAATTTTTTAAGACTCATTTATCGCCTAATTGTACTGCAAAAAAGAACTATGGTAACTTCAAGCAATTTTGCACTAATTATGAAAAGTTAAGTTAATCACTCTACTAACATAAGGCATAAGGTCAGCGGAATTCCTTAATTGCTATGATGTTTACAGTTAATTGAGCTGGATTATAGGATTCCATAAGCTAGTGTTTGTCACCTATTAACTAAAATCCGCTAGTGATTGAGGTAATATTTAATTTTCATAAAATAACTGATTCTATACATAATTATTCCCACTTACTTCAGCTTGACTTTTATATCCGCATTAATTTTAATAAGCTAGAGTTTTCCTTAATTGTCATAAGTGCAGAAAATAAAATGCAAGACCTTCGTAAAATATTATAGTTCCGCAAAACAACGTCCTTCTTCTGACACCGTTTGCAGCTAAAAAAAGTTGTTTCTTTATTGCTGTAGCAATATTTCCGCGAAGCCAGTTATTAAATTAAATTAGATTACTTTAGTTTGACTTTTGAATCCGCAAAATTCACAACGAGTTTTCCTTGAGTTTCGTAAAATAAAATATATAAAGGGTTCTCGGAATTCAATTGTACCACTGCAAAACATCTTCTTTCTTCTCTGTTCTGATATTGATTTGATTCAAATTACACTTCTTCCATTTTCAAAAATATTTCAGAACAATCACTTAAGTTTACATAGTAACTTTACTAATTGAGTGACCAACAGTATTTTTCAAAACATCCAAAAATCAACTTTTGTTCAAAATGCTGTCCAAACAAGAAGCACGTCTTAACTTGTTTGCAATTTACATACTATCAAAATTAAACATTCTGCTAATGGACGTTGATCTAACTTCGGGCCACATCAAGAAGCAAACGTCCTTTGGGCGTAAAGGGATTTGGACTGTCTTATTCATATTAACACTACTGGGCTCTATTAATCAAAATATTCAATTAATTCAAACATACGTATTTCCAACACCTGGTGTCCCAATTCTTTTCCGCCAATTTCCGATCCACCTCACAATTTGCGCCCTTGGCATATGTACTTTGGTATCCATTTTCATAATTTATCTACTTTACCCTTCTGAATTCTTCCTCTTGTTTAATTCTCATTTTGATCGCATTCGTGAAACTGCAATACAAAGAAATCAAAGTACGTTGCATGAAATCGAAATGAAACGCGAAGATCGTGGATTTTGGAAATTTTGGAAATATTCTTTTTTGGAATTGTTAACGATTTGGTCTCCACTTTCAGTCTTGAATATAGTAATTTTCTGCACTTTACTATTTATTGTCTACCCGGATATGAGTTTCTTATTGCAAAACTCTATTTTAGTTTTTATTTGTGATAACAATACTTGTATCACAGCCGATAATACTTTATGTATATTGGCTGCAAGGGTTTTAGTTGGGATGGACATTACTATAGCCACATTTATGATTTTTAACACGTACTTTATTGCTATTTACGTTATGTTATTTTTTCTTAAAATTGACGGAGGGACAAAATTTGTTTTAAAAGTGTTTCGAAACAATTTATCTCGTAATAATGGCATGAGTGAAATGTTGTACATTGAGCATAGCGTATACAAAACAATTCGATGTATTCAACTAAACATTATTTTCTTTAATGATATCTATGCGTATATTCTATATGCTATAAGAGGTACAATGACCACACTGTCGTTGTTTAATTTCGTGTGTGCAATTCTATCCATTAAGACTAATCCAGCTATTGCAAATTACTGCGTTTTTTTGTCAGCGTTTCCATCTGCCGCCTACATAATTATGTTCGGCAATGGATTCAAGTACACATCCATAGTAAATCAAGTAAAAATGGGACAAATATCTCTGTGCAACGCAAGCTTAAGGAAGGGAGTTGATAGTAGCGCTCGTCACAGGTCGATCAGCCATCACAGGAATTTAACGGTGTTAAAAAAATATTTTAGCTCTATTCAAAACATAGGAATCAAAGTTGGAATGTTTTACACACTGGAGAGAAAGTCCACGCTGAATTTTGTGAATTTTCTTTTACGATTCACTGGGAGGTTTTTAGTCACATTTAGATCGTATCACCACTAGTCCACTAGTTGATAAAACCATGTAATTGCGTGAGGTTAATATCGCGAATTCAAAACTCATTACCCTCTGCTAGTTTCAGTTAAACTTTTAGCAAATATAATTGATCAAAACGAGGCATATATATTCATTTCTGACCAATGCAATGCTGTCTGTGATACTGTGATCACACTTGTCGTTAGATAATTAATTACTACTGTAGCAACTCATAGAAACAGTCACAAATATTAGAGAACATGAATTCCGTAATACGCCCTTACCACCAACCTTTTCTTATTAAAATTGGGTACATAAAAAAATTCATACAGTTCACTATCACTCTATACACTCATTATCAGGTTTACGTATGTATAATCAACTTTGTTTATTGCTAGTAGAATTAATTTATTGTACAGCACAAATAAACTTATTGATAGCTAACTTATGCAAAAACAATTTCATTCATGCAGCCACAAAATAAATAATGTATCTAATTTACAATTGATTTTGGCCAGAAAACCTCCAAGTTTGGCGAAGTCATTTTTGCTGTTATTTTCACCCTATGATCCCTTGCGTCCACAAAAAAAACCTGCTTTGGAGACTGGGGGAACAAGCCACAGCAGAACTTGTGATGATGCAATCTCGTTAATAAGCAATTTTTAATCTACTCAACGTTATCAGCAAAAATGACAATAATTAATTGTATTACCTTGCACTCATTATGAATGTCAAATAAATTGTTTAATTTTATGTTTTATTGAGACGTGCGGTGTTTGCGGTTCCGTTCAGGAAGATGTGAAACAATAATTACAACTAATTATTTTTCAAAACACCTATTGTATTTATTACCAGTTACATATCATTCACACTGTAATAATTAGGGTCTTGAATCTAAATAATAGTATAAAAAAGAAGCTATAGATGCATCATTTTTCGAATTATTGTTATAAAAATTTTTACCTTGACATTGCTTTGAATATTTTCCAACAAAGACTAGAAATTCGAAGAATTTATTTCAAAGGAATTTCAAATTTTCATTCTTTTAGAGCTTCAAAATAGTGTACAACTTGCCCTAATTTATTAAGGATTTCAAAAGGTTGCTAAATTTAGTATGTAAAGCTCGAATGTAGGAATGAAATCTTAAAACAAGAGACAGAACATTGACAGATGAGAGTCTGGCAGTTCATAAAGTTAAGGGAGACGTCTCATTTGCGTATACAAGTACTATGCTATAGTACTATAGTATATTACCTACCTACTATAGTGTAATATTGTAATATAATCCACACATCAGTTTGCTTGTAAAGTCCCTCTTGCCTCTTTAGCACAAACATTTACGAGTTTTTTTGTCATTTCTACATTAATGTCATGGCATGGCTACCATTAGAGCTGGCTTGAGTTTTTTGTGCTTACCATTAATTTAATAATTTTGAAATCATTTAATTATTTTTCGTATTATAAAGACGTATTCTATTTGAATGACATGAGAGAGTGTCAACTGTCAATAACAGAGGTAGACATCCGTAAAATAAATATTCTATTTTTGTGTGTTTCGTATACATAGTTATATATCATACAAAGAAAAACGTAAAACTTGCATGACTGGTTTGGAAAGGAGAAACTAAAAGTCCAAAAATAAGCAGCAGCCCGTCGCAATTATAGTGTTAATTTTCACTTAAATTAATTAACCGTCAAGGTTATTAAAATTAAAGCCAATCATAATTAAAATAATTAAGTAATAATTGAATGCATGAATATGTTTTTAGGCTACATATCGCATGCTGATGAAAACTATTGTGCTAATTTTCACTACAATTAATTAACTGTCGACTTTAGTCTAATTTAGGCAATTACAATTAAAGTTTAAATGTAAAATGGGGGCCGCGGGGGTTCAAAAAACACAGACGTAGATACATAGATCCTGCTTCTAATTATTATTATAGTTATTTTAATTTTAAGTCTTTAAATTATTTGTGGCTTAAAAAAGTCCATTATTTTAAATCAGTACCTTGTATATTGTATGAATCCGAAATTTTAATAAAGCAAACTTGAATAATTAAACTATTGAAAGGCTACTGATATCTAAAGTTCACATTCATCTATTCTATTTCTGTTTCACATCGTTTACCCTACATTAATGCAATAAGAACTCAGCGTCTCGCGCAGAGATAGTGAATTTTAAACTCTCGGCTAATTTTTATGATCCTCAATAAATCATTAAGATTAAAACAAGGCGTATCGTTTTGTCTCATCAATGCAGTGCTGACTGTGATCTCACTAATCATTAAATAACTAACATCCTAGAAACGTTGACATAATCACGAATATTATAGAAAACGAAAACTTTACGCCTGCGTCTTCTCTCATGAAAATAGGGTGTCCAAAGCATTTATCAATTATTATTAAGTATCATCACATATTCAGTCGTAATTAGCTCAATCATTTTAAATTTTTATTGTTAGTAATAATAACTGATAGTATGCATAGCACAGATCTCATTACTAAGCAATGTTTAAAAAATTCAATTTATCAATAAAAAGAATGCTATATCAAGATTTCATAATATGATTTTGTCCGGAAAATTTTCCAAGATTTCTAAAAACAAGTGTATATTCGCGATTATTTTGACACTATGTTTCATTTCATGCGCGCAAAATTCAGTGGCGGCTGGAGCCACCCAGATATTACTTACTCAAGGTCAGGGTCACCAGCCTTCGGCAACATCAGCTCTCAAGTCAGCTTGAACTGGGAGCACCTATGTAAATGCTGGGTTAATAAGCAATTGCTAGTCTAAACAATCCAATTAGCGAAAGCGAGAATTATTAAAGGCGTTTCATATAACCGAATTTTGTTCTTTTAATATTCTAAATATTTCAGAATTTTTCAGGTCAATTCCCCCGAGGTTCATTATTGGCTAGTAAACGTCTAGGTATTCATTCCAGGCAGTATAGCAGTTGAAAATACTAAGCACACAACTGACATCATTATGAAGATAGTAGTGGGCGAACTTATGGTCAAAGTTTCAGCGTATGGATTGACTTCAGAAACCACCATTTTCTGTACAAAGACAATAGTTTTTTTCACACCCCTTTTATTAAATTCCTTAAAAAGTTTTCGAGGGTCCTTGCAAATTAAAAAAAAATTAGGCCCTCGAAAGGAAAGGTTTAACTATTTATGTTGCATTCATACGTGCGTTAATCTTTATTATAAAATTGTAAAATGAGCATTTTTATAGTTTTTTTTTAGCCAAGCCTCAGACCCTCTGAATATGGCTTACAAACGGTGAGCGATCATGCCTAAATGAATTAATTTATTTTATAAAAGTTCAAAATAGAATTTACAAACATAATATTATAACCTCTTACTTTTTGCATGATCCTTGTAGTGAAGTTTTTGATTCTCTAATATTAATGCATTTATGACATGATCGCTATTAAGGAACACGGTTATCACATTCAAGGCAGTTTCGTAATTTTAAAAATTATTCAGCTTACTTTAAACAATTAAATTGCTTGTAAGATATAATTCATCAATGAATTATGAAATGAAAATTTTGACAATCGAAATTTCAAACATCAAGTTATTTGAAATTTCGAGAAGTAAAGAAGTAAACTATGTAGTAAAATTTCAAAAAATAATATTCATTAGTAATTATTATTGTATAAATAAATTTCTTTTCTTCATGGTCGTTTAGGGTAATTTTTTATTTTCCTATGCTTTGCTACTTATTAAGGTTAGTGTATTAATGTGTCATAGAGCAATTGAATAATTTTTAAAGTCTAAATATTGCCAAATTGAACTGGAAAATAAAATTATGGATACTTCAAGCAATTTTAAAATAATTATGCCAAGTTAAGTTAATCACTCTACTAACATAAGGTGAGCGGAGTTCCTTAATTGTTTAGGAGGTTTAAAATTGACTGAGCTGGGATGATGACTTCTTTAAGCGTGTGTCTAGTCACTTATTAACTAAAATCACCTAGTGTTTAAAATAATATTTGAATTTCATAAAATAATTGACTATTCCAGTCCTCTTTGATGTCACTTGTGACCGCAGCTCTCCCCTTGATTCGGAGAGAATTGAATGGATCCACCATGACAGTTGAGTTGGTCCCAAACTTTAGAACCTTAGGCCAGGCGCTGTTGTTGTGAGTGCCAATGAACGAGATTGTGTCACAGGAGTACGGCGCGACGTTGAAACAAGCATTCGAGACACTCATTAGTGAAAACGCTGCCCTAATGTAGTTGGTAACAAAACTTAACTATATCAAAACACCAACTATTTCAATTTTTTCAAAAAATATTTGAATCCTTGAATTATATTTCGAAAAGTAATTTCACTTCTGTTTCTAGATTCTAGTTTCAGACAAGGAGCACACAGATATGACGCTATTGCAGTTATTTGGGGGGAGCTTGGTAGTCTCGTGGTACAATTGGTCGTACACTCGTACAAGAGATATGGGAGTCGAGGGTCGAATACTCATGCTTGCATGTTGTAGTGAGATAATACAAAATACTAAGCTCTCACGGTGAGGCGTCCTACTGTTTGGTTTCGTAGCTGAGGTTGGGAGTGGAGGGGGGGGGGGGAGGCGATGGGAGGGCGTGTGTCCGGTGGAGGGTTGATGGGGAAATGAGGGCAGTTTTGAGTGATCGATCAACAGACGTAATTTGTTGATTCTCCTCAAATGCCGTGTGCTCCCGGGGTGGGATGCCCTCTGTCACCATTCTCTCTCTTCCAAATGCTGATCATATGCGTTCTCACTCGCCTCTAAACCTGACGCTCCCCAGTATGCGCGATAAAGACCCGCGTCTATAAGGAGTGGCTCATCATATAGGTATGGTGAACGAGGTATACAGCTCTAAAGGCTCCGTCTATTGGTGCTGCTAGATGTTTGTAAAGCCTCGCCGCAGGCCCGGATTATCCTATGAGGGCGGGTGTGCTAGCACACCCGCGCCTTTTGCCTTGAAT
>JAQFZE010005211.1:0-10498 GCA_034695245.1 Dicyrtomina saundersi | reverse complement strand
AGAACCCAAATGACCCATATCCAATTTAATCTAGATTCAAAATGAGCTACGCTATAAAAACCAAATGAGAAACATGCGTAAAATGTTAACTAAGAGATTTTGAAAAGGTGCAAAATGTTCTATTTACACTTTTTTTTAAAAGGTGTAAAATGTTTCTATTTACACTTCTTTTAAAAGGTGCAAAATGTTCTAATTCCATGTTTTTGAAAAGTGTAAAATATTCTATTGACGTCTTTTTGAAAAGCGTAAAATTTTCTATTTACATGTTTTTGAAAAGTGCAAAATATTATATTTCAATGCTTTCAAGACATGTTTTAATATTTTTGTAGATAGTGGATAATGTTTTTAGCTACAAATGGATATGGGTCATTTCGGTTCTTCACTGACGATATACATTATTGAATATACGTTTCGTTTTCGAATACAAACACAGAACGACTATAGGTGTTCGAATATATACCTATTTATTTATTTATTATGTACAGTGTTAACATGCTTTCACAGCAACACATGCTTGCGAAAAATTAAACAATGTTGTATGGGCTGTAGCCAAGTAAGCTAAACGAATAAATTATTTTGATTACTACTCATTGCTTTTGTGCTATGTTATTTTTTATTTTTTTTATTATTTTTTACCAATATTATTGACTTATACTTAATAGCCGGCGGATGTTTCATAATTTTTAAAAAAGATTTGAAATTACGCAACTTGATCACTCGATTATCACACGCTCGTTCACAATCACCTGGAATAAATGAATATGAAGGTGTCATTAACCTAATGTGTATTTAAATCTGTAGTTTGTAGTAGTCGCAATCTTACTCGGCAACACCATATTTTATAAAAAATTTAGGTTTTTGTGTTGTACCTTATTATTGTAAACAACAGGAGCTTCAGTTGATGTTGAAAAATTGGGGCTCTCAAGAGTTATTTGCATTCCTTTAATTTCAGTGTTTTCAAATCCAGGGGAAGTGGGTCGCCCAGTGCAGAGCAAAACCATGATGGGCAGAATGATTACGAGTAGCGAGTAGAGGACAATGAGTCGACGGATACTTTTTCTGAAATCCATTTTTGGTTGTCAGTTTATTCGATCTGCAATAAACTTAAAAATTCAGCTTAAAAAAACTACTTCTAAAATTTTTATTTCCTGGAAACTTTTACTCACAACAATTATTATGTATGTCTTTTTCTTATTAGGTACTTACGTTTCATGGCCTTCTTATAAATGGCTCAATAATTTCATTACACAAAGATGCAGCCCAACTCTTGTAATCTTCAAGTAATAAATATTTCTACTGAAAATAAGTGCGTATCAAGAATATACGTGATACTGGGATCAATAGTTAAAACTAATGCGTACACCTCTATATTGACTAAAAATTCTCAGGGGCACAGAGAGCTCGACGACTCGATGCAGTGCGTAGAAAAGTTAAAGTTTTCCGTCGTAAAGTCGTAATAATTTGTCTGTGTAAATGATAACGTAATCTGTAATGCGTAAATATGATGTTTAATTTAATCCCAGCGACATTATATAACGATTTCCTAGTAAAAGATAGAATGTATATTAGTTTGTAATAGGGATCGACAATAAATAACGTCATGGCTGACATGACATTTTTGTGATAAAAACTACCCCCCTCCCGTCACTAACAATAATGACAACTTTTTTACATGGCCTTTAATGTAGAGGTATTTAGAACTCACCCACACGTATGATGGCATCATTTACGGATGACCCCTTAATTTTTAAATTATGTACATATTGAACCTAAGATCAGAGCAGTGTTTCTTTGTGGTTTAAATTTTAAATCTGACTTGTAATAAGACTGCATGGTGAGTGATAAGCTTTGCCAATTAGAAGCGTTATACGATTGTTAAAAACAAACATGTTATTTTATAATGCAATTATTTTATTGTAACTGCAGTAATAAAGTAAAGCAATTTAAATGATTTCTGTGTTGCAAAATTAATAATGAACTAAATATTCATTTTGATGTTTTATATACTCAATAATTTAATTAAGTAGATAGGAATTTAACTCAGAGCCAAATGAAGGAAAGCTAATTTATAAAGGTCGAGGGCATCTCTGCGGTTTATTTCATTAGCTTCCCAACTAACACAAGCTAACTGAAGATATTTCATCATTCCAGTTCCTCCGAGGACCCATTCGACATTCGGTCAGGTCACCATGAATGCATTCTTCATCTTCGACTTGAGGGGCAAGAGTCAAAGAAAGTCCCTCACAGCCAGGATTTTCCCAAACTACAATGCAATTCTGGTGCGTGTTTACGGATGAAATTTCCTCGTTGAAGTCTTCAGATAGATTAATGCAGTCGTCAGTCCCTCGTCGTAAATACAAGACTTGGTTCCTCCCACGGTGATCTACATCCTTAAACACTGAGAATTCCGAATATTGTCTTCCAGCCGTTGCCTCACAATCCTTCATAACGAACAGTAGTGTCAGAAAAACGATTCCAAGAACAACTAATTGTCTCATTTTGATTTCGACTCGTGTAATTCTACATTCAAAAAAAGTTTTAATAGCAAAAATATTAAAATTGCAATTTATACTATTAAAAGTACCTACCGATGTAAAATTTACTTACTCTTTCAATTATATAGTCGTTTTGAAAAAAGATTCAATGTGTGTTTTTAGTTTAAAAAATTGTATTCGTGTAGAATACAGTTGAAGTATAATATAATAAAAGCTTCATTGAGCTTTATTATTGCTTAAGTACTTTTCTCAAATATGAAAATTGGGTTATTATTATTATGATTAAGTTTTCCTCATCAAATTAACTAA
Source organism: Dicyrtomina saundersi (assembly GCA_034695245.1). Classification (NCBI taxonomy): domain Eukaryota; kingdom Metazoa; phylum Arthropoda; class Collembola; order Symphypleona; family Dicyrtomidae; genus Dicyrtomina; species Dicyrtomina saundersi. The sequence goes on along the minus strand of JAQFZE010005211.1, from coordinate 7,694 downwards.
CGATAAGTAACAAACATATTGAATTCTCGAGGGATTAAGGAAACGATCGAATATTTTAATTTGCCAACATCCTTCCTGCTTTTTGGTGCCATTATAAACTGATGATCAAACTCAAGAAGTAAGCATTAAATTAGGTCACAATTTCCGTTAGGGATTTTGCTCGACATTTTGCGGTAATTTAACTTACTAAGAAAGATATCTAAGATGTTGGTTTGTGTCAATGAAATCCGTCAGAGCTTTACATAAGTAAACCGAGAAATACAAAATATTTATTGCTTTCCTTTAACTTACACAAATAGGCGAAGGGAATATAAACTTGTAATGCAGCCAAAATAGAAACATATTTTCAAAATCTGAATATATAAAGTGTCAAAATGTATATCACTTAATTATATCACCAAATAAAGTAAGTAAATAGGTATCTCGAGTTTTTCGCATTTTCAGTGGGAATACATATTAAACTGAAATTACTAATATTACTTACATACCTATAATACAAGTGCATATTTAAATTATTGAGGATAAAAACTACCTTCAAGCCTTCAAAGCACCACACAATTATTTCAGTCTCCACATTTTCAATAACGACAATTCCGTCTCGGAAAAAATCGGTTTGAATCAGCTTGTGTAGAATCTGACCCTTTTTACATCGTGATTTCCTGTCACAGTAAAATTATAAATTAATGAGCTGTTTCTATATCACAGTAAATTATGATGTGCTTAAAAAATTCACGCAAATAATATGCGGTACTAACAGAAATAAAGATATGCTACACACTTTGAATTTTATCGTATAATATTGTACACGGCTTTAACTCGTTACCTATAGTAGTTTCACCGATTTTGTCATTGACGATTTCATTCTCGAAGTTGTCACTCATGAAAACACTGCACGGAATTTTAAAAATCTTGTGATGTGTGAAATTAAATCCGTTTTCCTTCCTTCGGCCTAGAAACCCTATGTAAAGTTCCAAAATTCATTCATTAGTTACTGCTAATGGTTTCGAATTCAATAATTTGCACTAAAAACAAAGTTAAAAAACATTTTTGTGTTAGTTAAAAGAACGAAAATTTCTTAATGAAATCATGTAACTGAACGTGCATCACCAACTTGCACCACTAAAAATGCTCTTAAATGTGTAGACTGAAAGTACACGCATTAATTTGTGTAATGTAAATGCTAACACTTACTTCGAAGAGAGATACTCCTCCAAAAGCTTCTAGCATTCAGTACTGTTTCCCCAACCACCAACACGAGGCTGGCATTTATTTTTGATGAACTGATGATGCGAGACAAAACAAAAATTATGATGTCGGCCTGGCATGGAGCTTGAACAACGGTCGGATAGCCACCTGGAATATCTGTAAATAAATAATAAAGCATAATTATTTTATGTAACACACACTATTGCAATTTTACCAATTCACCATTAGCCAGTAAAGTCATCTGTCATTTTATACGGTAGTTACCCACTATGTACAAGTAAAACATTTGGGGGAAATAATGTACCTAATTACATTATTTTAGTATTATTAATACAATACAATTCGACATTATTTGTGCATGGGTCTGTAGCTGTTGGCCGTTGACAAGTAAATAAACCTTCAACCCTCATTTTGTATGTTCAACTTATGAGTGGCAGTCAATCAACAGTATTACTAGAACAATAATCAAAGCAGTGGTGTAAGTACTTACTCCCGAATACGATCCTTAAAGTTCCAGTCCATTGTTTGTTAAATTGTTTTAAACTTATCCAGCTTAAATTGCATAAAAAGTAATTAATGACTAAAACGTAATCGAACAGATAGGATAGTTGGCTGGCAAGTTTTAAAGTAATATATATAGTACGAGGAACTGATGAAAAACACCGCCAACAAGTGGATACGGCTTCAACGTAGTTAGTAATTAAATTTCTATTTTTAATAAAAAATATGAAATTACTAGTTATCTCACTTTTCAGTTTGAGTATTCTGCTTGTACTTCTGCTTTTACTTCCGATTCTGCTGCTCTGTCGCTGTCGGCTGTCGAATTCCCGTTTGCCTTTCTTTCGTTAAAGTGAATCCCAAACCTCCCACTGTTTAGTTGTTACTTTTTCCCTCCTTGCAGTACATTAGTTACTAGTTAAAATCTTTTCGTGATCTTTTCTCATTCTAGTCACATTGTCACATGATTCAAGGATTCATACAATGTGATGAGTTTGGTATTTGATGGAACATTTCAACCATTATTTTTCAGTTTTCATTGCTACCAATTTTTGTTGTAAATTTTGCAAGTGTACACTAATATTTTATTTTATTGCAAGTGTTATTAAATATGCTCTGCAGTTTAACCTTTTAATATTTTTGATGACATAGTTACCTACTTAAAATTAAACTATGATGTATTGCAGTGTGCCTTTTTAAAAAGTAAAATTTGGCATATTTGATTTATATTATGCCATGTATGTGTAGTTGGGCAGTTAATTTGCATGTGGACCTTGGTCGGTCATGTCAGTACCCTTTGAACATATGAATATCAATACTTTTGACCTGGGTCACCTGGGCAAGTTTTTCACCACCTGACCTTTTTAGCCTATTTTTATGAAACTGAAAATGAGTTATGAAATTTTGAAGTCTACATTTGAATATTCTACTATAATTACAAACGAAAAGTCGTAACGGTACGGTACCTACTTCACACTTACACAAGTGTGTAATAACATTATTGGCTTTCCATCGGTTTAATATTTTTTATTTAAAAGCACATCCGCCTTTTAATTTTAGCTTTAACTTCAGTATTCACTTTCTGAAGAATGGTCGTTGTAAAGAAATCAAAGTACTAATTTATTGTAATTGCAACGTCAGTATTTAGTTGACGAACCAAGATTAAACGATATTCTAACGAATAGTATTACCTCAAAAATGGTATATACATACACTCGTTGTTTGACGGTAATGATGATTGACGTTCTTTATACACGAGCAAGGCCCATGATTATCAGTATTTACAGATGCAATAAAGTTACACATATAATATAGCTAGAATTTGCACTGCAATTAGCTGTACTTATGAAGGATGAATCACTATTCCTGGTAGCCACAAGGAAAATGCACTGGCGACGCTGGATTGTGCCAGCAGATTAGATCCTTCTTCAGTATTGAGAATTTTATCCAAAAAAAATGTACATTTTTGCAAGTTGATTAAAAAAAATCAGTTTTAAGTAAGTCATACATTACTTAAAGTGACATTTTTTATGTTAATCGTAGCGCTTCTTTAGAATCAAAAATTAATTAATTAAAGATCAGATTTGTAATGCAATGTGAATACATACATAAGTTATTGGAAAGATCGCGTTATTAACTATATATAAGCTTACACTTCAACATTGATGCTTCACTTCTTTTTATTCAGTTCTTAGTATTCAGTATTTAATATTTTCTTCATCAGTCTTTTATTGCGGATTATATTATAATTTCAAAAATTCAAGTTTAATTTAGGTATTTGTTTTTAAACTTATGGAGTCCCTACATTTTTTATCATTTCTCATTCTAACTGTGATTTCCGTTTCCTTTGACCGCACCAGCAGTAGCGATGGTCGTGCCCATGATATTAGGCAGAGACCTATGCTTTCCATTCAGACTAAAATTTTTCCAAATGACCCTCAGAGTTTTCCATTTCCTCAAGATGAAACTGATAGGCCAGGGGCAATCCCGTTCTCGGTCTTGGAGAAGCAAAATTCTGACAAAAACCACACTCTCCAGATATTTCGCCTTGGAAAAGGTAGGTTACTTAAAAGCAAAGGGCAAAATGTTTCTTTGTAGCATGTGATTTCTTAACGGTGTGAACTGTGTGTATTTTTACCTATATTTTCTGATTTTGATCGGTGTAAATGGCTATTAACTATTTTTCAGGTGTAATCTTTTGCTTTCTAAAGGACGATCATGTTTCATCTTCTTTAATGTTCATATCCCGCAACAACGGTGATACATTCAAGGACGCCTCTATTCTTTTATTTGACGCCGTAGTATCAACATCAGCTGCCAACACTATACCTACAATTAACTTCAGAATTTCTAGAATTCATCAGCCACCTCAAGACAATGGGCTGCTAGTTTTAGTTGACTCTACGAATGACATAATTTTCACTACTAACAACTATGCCGCATCCTTCAATGCAACTTACGTTCCCTTCCCGCCCGACAACATTGTGTTTGACCCTTCTGGTGGACAGAATATTTTTGCTTATCAAAGAGAGGATCATGCAAATGCTACTTCTGTTACTATTAGCCCTACACCAAGGAACCTTTGGGTATCTACTGACTTTGGCATGTACTGGAAAATGGCTCAAAAATATGTCATATCAATTTCATATTCTCCCCCCTCAAATTTGTACTACGTTCACAAACAAGAACCAGGTCAAAGGTCAGTGGTTTTAACTCTCGAGTCGGGTGCATTTCAGGAGGATATGCTTCAAAGTTCGAAGGTGTTTGAAGACGTTGCCAAATTTGCTATTCAAGGTGATTACATGTTTTATACTAAAGACCCCGTCAGCGGTTCAGTTGAACTGTGGATTTCCTACCGACACAGCCCATTTACTCAAGCAACGTTTGCTACAAACCTGACAGTAAAAAATTTCCATATTGCCCACATCTCTCCAACAGATGGCGTTATGTTCGTCTGCTTAACATACAACGACGGCCTATCTGACCTGTACGTGACCAGCTCATTAACAGACAGCTCAGAAATTCCGTTTGAATTTTATATTTCCCTTAAAGGAATCAGTATGCTTAGCACAGGATCTGCAGATGGCGCCACATTTGCTAATCTTCACCCTATTATTAAAGCGCCAGGAGTTTTTGTAGCAGACGTCCAACTAGCGTGTGAAGTCCCTATCTCGACCACCATGGTAACTTTGGACAATGGAAAAACCTGGAAGCCAATTAACTGCTCAAATAACACAGAAATCAGCTGCACACTACAAATATTGCAACAGTGGAGCCGGCCAAAATTCCCTTTATCCTTTCAGCCCACAAATTCCTCGCCCTCTGTTATTATTGCAAAAGCTAAATCCAATAATTATTCTAAATGTCCTCGAAGTCAACTTCTGGTGTCAACAGATGGCGCTTTAACTTTTTCGAAGTCACTACTGGAAGGAAATTATTTATTTGAAGTTGACGCCGAAGTGAGAGTTATCGTCGCAATTAAACGTTTCACAGGCACAGGCAAAATGCCCGACGCTAGTGTTTCTGATATTCTCATGTATTCTACAGACAAAGGCGCCACTTGGAAATCTTCAACATTCTACAGTGAGAAAATTGGTGTGATTGGTGTAGTTAAAATTTCCGCTTCAGCTAATAATAGTTCAGAAATAGAGTGCTTAATTGTTGGTATTACAGTCGGGAGAAACAAGACTAATGAGCCTCCCCGTTGGATTATAGTGAAAGCTTTGCTAACTATTCCAAACAGGGCAGAAGAGCCAAAGGAATTTATGATGTTAACAAGCGATGATAAGCGCTCGTTAATTCGCTTGGATTTGAATAATTTAACCCGCCGGGCGTATCTCCTCCTTCCAGACAATGTGCGAGCAACAGCTTTTGAGTTCGATGTGAAGCGAAACGCCATCTACTGGGCAGACTTGACGAGCAAGTCAATCAAAAAACTTTCTTTGGGGGTCAATTCAACGGGTGGGTATCCGAATATCGAAACAATGACGTCCTTTAGTCAACCACGACGACAACGACCATACAATTTCGCTCTCGCCCTTGACTGGATATTACAGAATTTGTACATTTCCGACGGTAAAACCATACAAGTGGTTCAAACAGCGAGTGGAAGGCACATGCGCAAAGTAATTCTCAGATCACCAGATTTAACAATGCCAGTTAACTTAGCGGTCCATCCAACGACAGGCTATTTATTTTGGACCGACCTTGGCTTCATTGGCCGGTCCTGGTTGGATGGGTCTAACCCGCAGAAAATCATTTCAAGTACAAAAACTCAAATTGAACGTCCATCTAGTCTTGTGATTGACTTCAAAGAAGATACAATATACTGGATGGACGAATATTTAGACCAAGTAACCTCTTCAGATTTAGACGGCGGGAACGTTCAAATTCATTCAAAAGGTAAACGTTTCAATTCGATTGCATTACGTAAGAATTGGATATACTTATGGGACGGGGATTCTGCTCACCTTCTTGGCTTGAATAAAACAAGTGTGATGCAAGAGAGAGTCTCAGAAAATGACTTTAAGTTCCATGCGCTCATAAATTCAACAGAACTGCGCATGGCGGGAAATTTAAAAATATTTACAGCGGAGGAGCATCAAATTCAAATGGACGGCCAGATTAAAAGTAACATTTGCACTTTAAACACAACGTGCTCACACTTTTGCTTTTACAAGCCTTCTATAAAAAGTGAAAATCACGAAATTCGAGCTCAGTTCTGCGCATGCCCAGAAGAATATATTATGTGCCATGACAACATTCGCTGTATACGTAACAGTGACAGGTGTAATGGTGAGTTTTTGTACATATTTCTGACTTTGAAATGGGATATATTTATTATCATTGAAATTATTTTTACACATTTTTATTACTTTCATGATAGGTGAGAATAACTGCGGGGATAATTCTGACGAAAGGAATTGTCCTTCAAGTACTACTACAACCCCTGCTGCTACAACTACTTATATTCCTATTCGTTGTGATGGAAATAATTTTCAATGTGAAGATAATCGGGAATGCAAGGATCAGTTTTACAGGTATAGTATAATACATAAGTACGTATTAAAATTGCATGTAAGCGTGTTCATATACTCATTTTTGACGCCCTATCTTACGCTACGTTATTACACAGAAACACCCGCTGCGTTTAATTAAAAAAGTTATTTTAATAGCAGACGCCTAAATCTACGTTTTATATTCGAGGAAGGCGTAGCAATGGGAGACATACGGTAAATGTAATCAAAAAGGTTGAGATTAAAATATTATTAATGTTTTGTTTATATCTTTAGATGCGATGGGAAAAATGATTGTGAGGACGGGACGGATGAGAGGGGCTGCCAAAGCGATGAAAAATAGCTGCTAAATAGCGGATTCACATTACAGAGTCATTCCATATAAGGTGTATTATAATTAGTGTGCATTATGTGGTGAAAGCTCTGGTGAAATATATATTTATGATTAGTCGTTGTTTGTTGTAAAGTAAACTTACAATAAGAATCAAGCTGACAGGCCCGTCTTACGCATAGGCGTCTTTCACAGCTTTTAATGTACACAATTAATGTATTTACGCATCTAATTGAAGTTCACTATGCGGAAGCCTTATACATTCTTAAACGATGAAATGTATTTTATGATAGTCAAAAGCAATAATAAATTTTGCAATACTTATGATAGAGGACGTGTACGCCGTTGGCATGATTATGAAGTCGCATCCATCTGTCAGTCGTTTAGGGATATATGCTGAATATTGTACTAAAAATGAATTAAAATATGAAACATTTTGTAATTTCACTTGCGTTATTTTTACTAAATAGGATAAATACACATTAGCTTTAAAGTCTTGGCAATTTACCTGAAAGCTTCCCATCTGTGTGAAATACATTTGAGATAAGTTTCGTAATTCTTGTTTGTTGACAAAATAAATTGATGTGAAAGAGACTAAAAGAACTGTGCCCAATTATGAAGAGAAGATCAATACAAACTGAAGA
>JAQFZE010005210.1:0-10499 GCA_034695245.1 Dicyrtomina saundersi | reverse complement strand
GAAAATGACCGGGGGGAAAATGTCCGGGGAGAAAGTGTCCGGGGAGACTTTGTCCAGGGAGACTTTGTCCTACAACCGTGTGACTTTAACGACCTCGCTGCAAACAAACGGCAAAAATATTATTATTCAAAACTGGTAGAGAATCTGTAACCGTCGTCAAAAAAAAATTAAAATACATGTTTATTGCAGTCCCTTTTTACTTGTAAGTGGGGATTGCGCCAATAGTGACAGTGACATTGTTTGTTAGCAAAATTAGTTAATTGCAGTGGATAAAATGCGCACTTAACGTATTTTGAAAACAAACTTTTTCAATGTATTTTATTTGCTTCACGTCCATAGCCCAAGCCCGGGAGCATACAAAAAGTCTCGAAACATGCGCTTTGGTTGTGTTTATTACTCTCCCGCGGCGCATAAAAATTGGTATTTTGTAAATGGTTTTTGACATCCCCCTTCGAAAAAACAAAAAATCCTGTTTTCTGACCATCTCCCTCCTGGAATTTTTGATGCTACAGGATCACGGGGTTTTTAGCATTAAATCAAATGGATGCGTTTTTGTTTTTTATACTCTGGTTTCTAATTACTCCCGGGTCTAAAGCCAAGTTTGACGTAACGGTTATGCTTTGCATGGCTGTATGTATGTCTTTTGTACAGAGTCTTTTGTACGAATTTGGGTACATCGTGTCCGAATATGTTATTTCGAAAACGTTTTGTGCGAAGTTTTGTGTCCGAATTTGGGTCCAATTTCATGCAATAGTTTTTCATCATACAACAAATGTGTTGACTTTCAATTACTGTTTTACGTGATAACTAAAATGTAATTTGAAATAAAGCCTGTAATTCGACCAACCCACTTTAAGATTGACTGAGCTTATATCTCAACTGGAAAGAAAGCAGATGATAATGACGTTATATGTTGGAGTGACAGCCAAAAAAGTATCAAACTGCGAAGGCATCTTTTAAGCCTCCGCACCAAGTTTTACATTGAGAGAACTCGTAGGAAGTGAACATCTATCAAAAATCAATTTTTTTTATTAAAGATTTTATTTCGAATCCATTTCTTATTTTAAGTGTTTTTCATTGCAATGTAATCACGAGATACTACATTGACATGTATATTTATTATCTTTTATCATAGCTAATTATTATTTTTATTTTTGTCTCATTTTTCACTACTTTTATTAAATGTAATAAATACTTCCAAGACTTACTACATTCTCAGTTCTGTATTTTTCATTTCGGACATAACGCATTCGGACAAAAGACTTTCGGACAACGGGGTTCGTACAAAAGACTCGCACAAAAGACTTTCGTACAAAAGACTTTGGAACAAAAGATTTTTGGACAACGGATTTTGTACAAAAGACGCGAGGCCATTTGTATGTACCGTAAAGCTTCAAATAACTCCCGGGTCCCTTGTAACTCCCGGGGTTTGAGGGAACGTTTCAAGTAACTCCCGGGGTCCCTATCAACTCCCGGGGTCCCTTGTAACTCCCCTGTGTCTTTGTATAGTACAGTAACTTTTGTTAGTACCGCCTCGTCGATACCACGTTCATTTTACTTTACCCCGCACAAAACTTCACGTAACTCCCGGGTCTCTTGTAACTCCCGGGTTTTGAGGCAAAGTTTGAGCTAAATCTCGGGCTAGTCTAGAACACCTCCACTTAATGACCAAACTTTAAAGGGTGCACACTGGAAGATGTTGAACTAATCCGATTTTGATGCAACCGAATAAATAAATAAAGAGTAAAATTCCATAGATTAGGAATACTGTATATAATTCATTACCAAAGTTATTTAAAGTGCTTGAATAATTCTCACACGGCACAGCAAAACACGCCAAATATATGCAATAGATGTGAATAAATAGTGCCTAACGTTTATTTTTTTCTTTTGCGAATTGAATTAAAAAACAAGCATACATTTGAAATTTAAGCAATATAGATATTAATTTAATGATGCCAGTCAAATTTAAATTAGAACCAATATTTTAGCAAACTCAAAACAGAGTTAATAACATAGAGATAAAATAATCAATATTTAGTAATTTAGTACTTATGAAATGTTGTGAAACTTGTGTCACATAGCATTGCTTTGGGAGTTTCTTTTGTCTTGAACTATATACATAATACATTAAAACGATAAAAAATATATCTAAACATACTAATACTATATAATACTAATATATTTGGGCTTGATTTAATTTTTTCAACTACATAAAATCTATTTCAAAAATTACACGTCATTATTGGTGCTTAATTATATCTAGCTCTTACTCCAATCCAAACCGAAGGATTGACTAACAATAAAATGTTTGCATAAGAAATCTGGCGTACTTAATATGATTGAGACCATCAAAAAATGCATATTCCCTCGAGTAAGAAAAATAAATTTAATATAATAGTCGGAAGTCGGAATTAGCTCACTTTCATGCCGAATGTCGTGTCAAATCCATCAATAGGCTGATTCTTGTCAAATGTCAAAAATTGGATTACATCAAATGTTCCAGAGCCAAGTATCAATTCCTGTCCTCCTTAATACTGTAGCAGGGACACATGGATCTGTAGTCTCCTAGCTACAGTTTAGTAGGGAAATATGATAAAGAAGTAGACGTATAGAAACTCTATGTCCGATGGTATGCAAAGTCAAGTCATGAGGAAGATCAGAGGGTGGAGTGAGCACTATAGTGTTTTCCTCCTTGTTCACGTGAAGCATGAAAAATCAGTGAATAATCCAGTTGCTATTTGGACTTATGATGGACAGGATATTTGACAAGATGATGGAGAAAGGTTACACTCAGTGATTGACTAGGCTTCAGGGAAAATCTGATTTTATGGATTTACATCAAATATGAATGGTTGAAATAGGAATAAGGTGGATTGTATAGACGGAGAGAGAGAGAGAGAGACGATCAGAGAACGGAGCGAGAGAAACGAGACGACTTTGAGAGGACGAAGTGGAATGAATGTTAAACTAAACATAATATATGTAGAAAGTAGAAACCAAGAAAGACGCAAATATTTTGCCATTCATTGCTATAGGAGCATGACGAGTTGTTATTGTGTGTGAGTGCGCTCTCCTCCGAAGCTGGTAGCTTGTTCGGCTCGGATTTTGTTCTGCCTGGTAAGGGCATAGAGAGAGAGAGAGGCCAGGAGACTCATAGACGGATTATGGCCATCCTTATTTTTGATCCGAACCATGAAGAAAGAAATGAAGAAGGAGAGAAGAGAGAATGCACACGACATACACTGAGAAAAAAAAAGGAGAAGGTAGACAAAAAGAGTAGTGCACGACCATAAAACAGATCTTGCAAAATTGGACTCAGCCGCCTGAGCCGCATTCAAAATAAAATTCAAATAAGACGTATTGAGAAATCCGACAATAAAGCTGCCAGAGTCAAAGGAAAAATGACGAAGTCACCCCATTGAAACTTCAAACAGTCCTCCATATATTCAGCATACACAAATAATACAATCACTTTTTTTTCATATTTAGATGACTATATAGTCTAGTGTGTGACTCTGCATGGAGGTTTTAGTAGGAGTGTACATATCTGTACATTTAGATGGAGCAAGTTAGAGACGAAAAAGAAGAAGAAGAAGAGAAGGGACTAGCGAAGCGAGGGATCATTCATAACAAGACATGAAATATGTGCATTTCCCTTGAAAATCTCAGCCTTCACTTCACAAATCAAACGACAAATTCCTTGAAAAATCAACTTTATAGCAAAATCCTATAGCTTCTCCTTTGTCAACTTCCAATTAGAAATATCGTTCTTTTCTCACTCACTAACTCACAAATCATATTCTTCCTCAATTCCTCACTGACACAATATGTAAAAGCAACTCCCTATCCCCCAGTCTTGCACCCACATTTCATCCACTCTACATCGAACGTAATATATCTCTATCATTACTACTGATACTCCACACTCAGCCACACTGTATTTAGTATCCTACCTGTCGATGTCGTCCTTCATCCACAGCTTCCAAAATATGCTATCTACATTTTATTTACTACTAAAAGTCACCGACAAGCGTCTTAAAGGTCCTCATTGAACAACTACGATTGTGATATCTATGTAACTATAATATCTAGGGATATAGGTATTGTATGATATTTTATAAAATCATCCCAGCTTGTCACATCTTCAAAACTATTCATACCGATATCCAAAGAGGACATACCGTAAATGGGCGAATAAACTCCCCGGCGTTTATTACATGTTTTGGAGTGGCAGCCTGGAGCTAATTTGAGCCCAACGCTTATTTATTCTTTTAAAGTTTACGGTAAAAAAACGAAACTATTTCATACACAATTATGCCTAAAACCACAGTTTTTGTGTTGTTTTTATTAACTTTGACAAAATAATGTAGGTATTTACTTTTAAACAAATTGCGATTCTTATTACTCATAGTAGTTTTAAATATATTCTATAATGGTTCTAATATGCCATATTTGAGCCCCGGAGCTTATTTGAAACCCTACGCCTAATCGAGCATTTACGGTGGATCAGATAAAATTTTACACCGTGACGAACACTACTTATTTACCTAGGTACTAACTAAGCTAAATACATAAAATGTTTTGCATCTACACATGCAAGTTGGTTTATCTATAACATATTGTTCCGGCCGAAAACATATTGAAAATAGAAGTCTTTACACTTTGCCCTTACTCAATTACTTTCTATATCGTCTTAAGGCGACGGTTTGGACTGACTTCATTTAAGATGCACACATAATAAGAACACAATATGCACATAATAATAATACAATATAAGAGAGATCCATATTGTATGAAGGTCGACCTAATTTTATTTTGAGATTCCAATCCGGCTGATAAAGTCATTGGTTGAGTGGCGGTGGACGTTTTTAATAGAAAATTGAGCTGCTGTAATAAAGTAGAGTTAGAGAGAGGAACTAAGATTGATTTTTTCTAAATGTAGACCGAAATTGGCACCTCAGCTCTGCTAAAGGTATTCTCCCCTTCCTCCCCCAAGAATCCAATATGTACTCATACTCATCTCTGCTACACAATAAGCAGTATTAAAATATAAATATGTCATTGCTTTTCTCGGGACTAGAGTTATATATAAAATTCCTTCCACAAGACGAAACAAAAATAATGGCATTGGATTAGCCATATACAGAGTCATCAGCTTTGAATTTATTAGACACGATTCGTGCAGAACTATCACATCTAGGTAGATACAAACCGGTACACTCATCCTTACAATGGTACTCATGTTTTACTGTTACCGAAAGCTACAATTAACCCACGTATTTTAATTGATTGGCGATACACAAACATAACTATACATAACTAATAATAAATTAATAGTATAGGAAGGTTACATTCCAGTGCGTGGTGTATCTGTATTGATCATGGTGCAGCATTACTGTTATAATCATTTTATTGTGGTCCTTCAAAAGCGGCTTTTGTTGACCTTATTACACGGTTAATAGCCAATAGAAATTGTGGGTTGGACATGGACTTAAATAGTGTAGGGGGAATAAAAGTAGTGAAGGTTCCTACATGTTACCTGGGGCTAGTGGGGCATGTTTTACTATAGTCAGCCCGTAGGGCATCTTGATCAGCAATAGAAACATCGAGTTTTGGCTCTGACAGATGACGTTTGACCACTGGCCAACCCATTCAACTCTCCACCACTGGTCAGTCGATAGACGACTATAAAAAAAATTGTATGCGCACTCCGGCCAGTTGTCCAACGGCTTCCCAGCTATCTGTCCTCTCGCTCGATCTCTCTATCAAAAGTCATAAGACTGAATAGGAACGAAGGAGAGCAGGAGATCATGACTGGTTGGTTGATCACCTGCTCCATGCGTATACCAAAACTCCACAACACACTCATCCCCCATAGACACGCAGAACCAGATACTTATTCGGTGTACACTACAGGAACAAATAACCAGACGAATGATCACTATACATAACATAGGCATTCAATAAGTTTTTTTTATTCATATTCTATCAACTTTGATCGCTTTGACGGTGTAGCCAACACACATGTTATATGTCCTTTGATTCTATCTAATGTGGACTTCCGAATTTGAATCCTACAGCAGCACACCTACTTGTTGTTGTTTGAGATGTCTTTTAAAACTGGTCACCGACTGACTACGAGGCGTTCCTTCTTTTCCTACGAGTATGACAATGAGACAACGAGAAGTACAATGAATGAAGTATAGAAACGAGAATATGCACATAAAAATTTGTGAAAGGCTTTGACATTCCTCTTTCTTCTATTTTTAATTTTGTTTTGTCTTTGTCCTTTGCATTTCAATATCAGGTTGTATGTAGTCCCTGTCCCTGCTCATTCTGACTGTGGACTTTGACTGACTAGAGTCAACGTCAACAGAGAACGAACGATATTATATAATGCTTTCACATATTTTTTATTGACGACAACAAACAAGAATGGACAGACAGACTTTGTGGACACCTTAATAAAGAAGAAGAGGGGGGACATGGCATGTGCTTAGTAGCAACAAATAGCCATCAATGCGAATTCAAATCCGAATCCGAGTATCATAACTACTGATCTCTTCATATTTACAATCATACCTTAGATTCTATGCTTCCGTTCCATAAAAATTCCCATGGATAATCAGAATAATAAGTCAGCTTTTCGGTCCCCTTCATTGTCATGCAACGTTTTTTTCTCATGTATGCTTACACTTGGCGGTTGGTTCCTGCTCAGTGATCAGTTGATCAGGTCCGCCCGTAGTCGAGTTAAATTAAAATGTACACGATACAGCGGTTGAGTACATGAGTGTGGAATAATGCTTGTATAGAATATAGAGGTAAGGAACTTACCTGATATAGTAATTCACCATCGCCAACTAGTTTAATTATAGTAACATATTTAAAGTGCTGAATGAAAATGTCGAATGTCACTCCCAGTCCTAAAACCGAATGTCAACGGCAACGAAGGGGCTTTTACTATACTCACTTGTGTTGTGTACAAATCAAATCAGTATTATTGAACAGTATCCATATTAACGCTAATTTTTAACTGCTTGAAACTTAATTAAACTATTCCAAAACTATTTGTTTCAAACGTGTAATGATAATATGTAAAATAGTACTCTAACAAACAAAAGCTGCCAGAGCTCAATTTTATTTCCTGTTGAACACAAGTTCAGATTACAATGTTGCCCCGCGTCGAGAACTTCAAAAGTTGCATGCTATGTGGCGCATGGTGTGAGATATTTGGACCACGATTCAAGAAAATGATCTCAGCAGTATCTTTCTCATGTGGTTCCCTTCACTCGTTGTGTGGTATTTATAAAGACACCACATTGTTGTACACAGTATTGTAATACCACTGATAGTGGTTTAGTTGTGGAGGAACAATAACGGCAGTTGGTTTCCGCCTGCCTATAGTACCTAGGTATATATGTATAGCAATTTCTTAAAATATTCCTGAAAGACCACACCTCCCTCCCTATTCCGTCCTTGTCCTTATTGACTGCCTCAAATTTTGAATTAATCGTCTCGAATAAAAAAAATTTGCCGACTTGAGAATTTGATTGGTGAAGAAAAAAAAATTGTATGAAAGGGAAAATCGGAAAGTGAACATTTTGTTTAAGTGGCAGAAGCAGTAACAGGATAATAATGTGGAAGTGTAGGAGCTGACAGTGGAAAGAAATGTTCTTGTATAAATTTATGTAGAAAAGGAAAATTTCGATACTCCTGTCAACCGACTTGAGCCCCTGAGTATAGAACAATCTGTAATAGTAATAGTGCTTCTGAATATATAGATATGGGTCTTCGTCTCCTACACACACACAAACACACACACACACACAGAGTTCTCATTGTGTATACGTTTCGTATTTGTTCTTCTCCGTCAAGTATATATAAAGTATGAAGATGGTAATATGAGAATACATACAGGACTCCACGTAGAAAATAGAATGCATGTAAAAGAAAATATTCTTAAGATGGATGAAACCATAAGACTTTTTGGTGAAACTCAAAGATAAAATTGAAGTACAGAAGAGAGACAGGAAAGGATATGTGTGTAATAAGTGAGATTGAGTCAAAGAGCGGGGATACGTAGGACTTTAGAGAGAAGGAATTTTTTTTTTTTTTTGCTTTCAAATTTATCGAACTAGTCAAGAGCGAAATTAGGTTTATACGGGGAAATATTATTACCTATATTATTCACTTCCGCTTCCATGACTTTCTACTATCAAATCATTTCAGAGAGGAGAACATGTAACGGGATGTGTCGATTCCATCTTTCCCCACCATTTTTCATACACACTGCCCTTATCATGCCAACAAAGTAACATTTTCAGACTACCGTCCGGAGTCCATGGCTTCCTTCTATGTAGGTACTTCCTCCACTTATATGTATAGTCTCCTCCACCAACTACCAAAAACTACCAACTACCACCACACACCACTCTCTCGCAGCCATACCACCTACTACCTATACATATTATTACAGAGATCTTTCTCTCCTCTTTCACTCTCTCTCGGAAAGACTGAGACTCTAGTTCTGCTATGGATGTGAAGTTATGGGAAAAGAGCTAAAACCAAATACCACCCAGAGTTTGCATCTATTCCCATAATTGCATATGGAGGGAGTATAAGTCTCTGAACATGAATTTGGTCGGATCATGAAACAACTTTCCGTCTCTATGTCAAATACAGATGATGCAGTTTTCAGTCATCATTTAAGCTCCAAAATTTTCATTCCTTTACTATAGGCATTTTCTATTCTTTTTTTTCTTCTTCTCTCTCAGCGGTAACCCTATACCTACTACGTAGTATGTATATAATTATCTGTATGTAATATGCTGTGGCTGTATACTATACCCATTATGCACTCTAATTCTAGCATTCTAAAGTCTAAACTATTTGTCGAATGCACTCTTATAATTTGTTTCTATACAAAAATAATATGTTTTATTCAACAAATTAATAAAAGCCATACTCATATAGACATACTAAGGCCACGGCCACACACGACCTTCCTTCCGTTGACATTTATGTACCTACATACATACAGTTTGGAAATCCAAAATCTAGTATAAGTACATATACAGCAAAAGAAAAAGTGACAATTTTGGTTTGGTTGGGTAATTACATAGGAAATTGCTTATCTATAATTTTCTCAAACAATTTAAATTGTACCTAGCGAATTTCCCTCATACCTCCAATTCACTATGTGAATAATATTCTTCCAAAATCTCAAATTGTATCATTTTTTTCGAATTCAAGTCGTCATAATATTTTATTCTGTAAAGAAAAATAAAGAAATTTTGATCAAGTCTGCTAAATCTCTAAAGGGTTTCCAAAGGCTTTCGCGAAGGAAATTAAGGATATGCTGCTATACGCTATAGGTAGTTTGCATTTGTATCCTTTTCGTCATCCATGCTTAATAAATATCTAATGCTCAATACTATAAGCTAAGCTAAAGGTCTAAAAGGGAAAACCACACGAGGTTTATTGGCATTTCTCAATAATCCAATTCAGAAATCGAATTCAGTATATTTCAAAGAAGAATTCCCCTGAAAGGAACTCAGATGCATAAGAAAAGTCAACAAGTGCCAATAAACAGATTTTACGTAAAATTTTAAGGACTTGAAATTGAAACAAAACGAGCGGTGAAATCGTTGGTTCCTCAAATCAGCTCCATTACCACTCCATGTATACAGATATATAGAGGAAAAGGAAAATGTAAGATGTGGTATTAGGACTCTCGGAGAATATACAGTATGTAAACGGTAAAACTAATATAGCAACAGATCCATAACATTCCAAGTCAAAGTTGTACGTGATACATATGATACTTATGATGTGTGATTCAGAAGATGAAATTAGTGAGTATGGGTACTTAGGTATGCTATTTACATGAGTGACATGATTTCACCTACACTTCCTCCCCCTCCACCTCCTCCTCCTCATAACTTCTCATGAGTAACTCATGCATCCAATTATGCTAATTGTAACTCTCAGTTTACTGAACAAACTTGTAATCTGAATAATTTTAATCTCATGTTGGTTTGGTTTTCGCCCTTTGGTTTTCCCCGTGACTTTTAATTCTGTTAGTAAATAATTGAGTTATTTTAATTTCATTTGTACACATTGAATACATTACTTGATAAACTTAAAAACTTCAACTATATAATAAACTCCTCTGCACAAGCTACAGTAAAAACAAATATACCTCATAGCCCAAAACGCTCACCAATTCAAAATTTAAACTAGAGGAAAGTGCCTGTTCTTCCGCGCTTTCGCCTGTCTCTACTAGACTTTTCTCAAGTTCCACCACAACACACTACCAAAATAGTAAATATGTTACCTAATGCAAATTACTATGCCACTATTCAACTTGCTACCTTCATTTCATATGAAAATTACAATTATTATTGCAGTATGAATTTTTAATACATTATTTAACTTTTTTATTTAGATGAGACTGTTGGTCAAGGGTTCATTTGACCCCGTTCAAACCTATATTA
>JAQFZE010005209.1:0-10502 GCA_034695245.1 Dicyrtomina saundersi | reverse complement strand
AAGACCAAGACTCTTGGGTACCCAAGACTTGCATTCCTTGGGTACCCCAAGAGTCTTGGGTACCCAAATACTGAAATTCCTTGGGTACCCCAAGGCTCTTGGGTACTCAAGTATTGAAACTACTTGGGTACCCAAGTCTACAAAATCCTTGTACAAGACCAAGACTCTTGGGTACCAACCCCAAGGAATCCTTGAATTTTGGACAAAAGTATTGGGTTTTTGATTCCTTGGGTGCACCCAAGACTCTTGTTTGGCCAGTTATTTTTTTTACTTAGGTGACCCAAGAGGCTTGGGTACCCAAGGATTAAAACTACTTGGGTACCCCAATAGTCCTGCCCAAGTAAAGCTGTATTTTATTCTCAAACATATTGCTAACATCAAAATACCCCAAAAATCGTAAGTTAAAATTTTTTTAGAACCCAAGGCTCTTGGGTTACTCTTTAAGTTGGCGGAAATCCTTGGGTCCTGGGTCTTGGGTGCTGACATCCCTACATGTACTACACATTAATTAGAAGATCAAGGATGTGTAAAACTCCAAGGATGTCTAACAACTCAAAGATGTCGGAAAATACAAAAACATCTCAACACGCAAGAATGTCTAACAGCTAACTCGACGATGTCTACCAACCAAAGTATGTCTAACAACTCAAGGATGTTTAAAAGCTAAAGAATGCCTAAAAACTAATGGATTTCTGCCAATTTAAGAGTAGCTAAAAATTCATAGATGTAGCAAAAGCCAAGGATGTCTAACAACTCAAGGATGGCTTACAATTCCTAGGATGTCTTAAAACTCGAGGTTGGCTAAAATTTCAAGAATATTGGAAAAACCAAGGATGTCCTAACAAGCCAGAATGTCAAACAATCCAAGGGCGTCGGGAAATACAAGAACGTCAAAACACGCAAGAGGGTCTTACAACCCAATGATATCTACCACCCCAAGTATAGCCAAAAACTCAGGATATCTGAAAGCCAATGGATGTTGAAAAACTCATGGATGTCTAACAACTCAAGGATAGCTAAAAATCCAAGGATTTCGGAAACGCCAAGAATGTCTACTAACAACTTAAGGATACCTAAAAATACAAGGATGTCGGAAAAGCCAAGGATGTTTAACAACTAAAAGATTGCTAAAATTTCAAGGAGGTCGAACCAGCTAAGGATGTATAAGTACCCAAGGATGTCTAACAACTCAAGAATATGTGGCTTGTTACAAATTTCATTATACTAAGGACCTGGCTTAAATGTGATAGACCTCGATAGAAAAAAGTTGTATTTCATTTTCATGCTATTATGCCATCGTTTTGTTTCTACATAAGCCGCGGCTAGGAAATGGCTAAGGTTTGGCCATTGGAAGTAAACGTCCTTGTGGTTAAAGTCTAGGTTAAACCTATCAGGGGTCGTTCAATAATGATTTCCTTGTATCGTAAAGGTCATCAGTTTACAAGGAAACCCGTTCACACTGACATACGCATCAATTGCAGACCACCCCTTAAACGATTTTAAAGTAACTAATTACCTTATCATAGAAAAAAAATTTCCAGCAAAAATGCCTCTAGGCGATTTTTAGTTAAAATAAAATAAAATTATTTGAATTCCCGCCAAATCTTAAAACCGAAATTTTGACACGTTACTCAATGCTAGTAATTATGAATGATACACTATTGAAACTGTAATGAGTGGGCAAACCAATTTAACTTGTGGTTTCAGCTCAGATAATGATTTATTATTAATTGTAATTAATACACAAAAATATTTTTTTGTCAACATTGACTGATGTTAATGCATAATTTATGCATTTTAAAGCCCTTTAAAAACTAACAAAGCAGGTATTTTGTTTGAGGCTTCTGACGCACACACAAAGGTCTAGGCGGAATTTTCAGAAAAAGTGAAGGTTTAAAAAAATGGCAAACGTTTGTGAGTCCACTCTACCAGAATCCGTTATTTAGAATCTACTCGTCGTTACCTTTTGAATGGTACATCACACGTTGAAATGGGTCAAATATTTCGATAGTGTGAAAAATCCGGTAAATTATGTGGATAGGTAGGAATAAATTTCGCTTTGATTGTGGGTAAAAAATTTTAGCAGTGTAAATAGTCGTGAAGGAGATACATCTAATTTTAAAGTTAAAATAAATAAATTACGGATGTCATGTTTAGTTTTTAGTTAGACACGTCCTGGTTGCGCAATACGTAGTTCGCTGGCAAAGGTCTGACATCGACGTACACTTTGGCCATCTGCGTCTAGAGACGAGATTAGAAACTGAATCGAGGCCACGTCGTTAAACCTCGAAACATAGTTACTCAGAATTAATGCATGTGTTGTATAGTCGCCAGACTATTATTTGTTTAAATAACGTTTTTTTTCAGCTAAGCTATATGCGGCACTATACCGAATTATAATACGTATATATCACGAACGTTCTACCTCTACGAGTGGGATTTCTTAAAATACATAACATGCCAGTATGCAAGTGAGCAAGCACATGCAAATATGTATTTAAAATTACTTTTTTTGTGTATCGTGTGTGAAGAAACAAAATGACCCATATTCATTCTTAGTCAAAAACAAAATACACTATCTACAGACAAATTTACAATAACATGCTCATCAAACAGGGTAAGTAGAACCTTGTAAACCTTTCAAAAACCATGTAAAAAGAATATTTTACACATTTCAAAAACAGTTATATAGAACGTTTTGACCTTCGCAAAAATATGAATATGAAATATTTTACACTTTTTAAAACACTTATATACAACGTTTTGACCTTTGCACAAATTTAATATTACCTATAGAATATTTTGCACATTTCAAAAGAGTATGGATAGAATATTTTGCACTTTTTAAAAACATGTAAATAGAACATTTTACACTTCTAAAAAAACATGTAAATAGAACATTTTGACTTTTTAAAAAGAAGTAAATAGAACATTTAGCACTTTTCAAAAACATGCAAACATATCAGTTTGACCTTTTTATAAACATGTAGCATAAATATAACAAGTTGCTCATTTGGGAAACTCTTGATTAGCATTGTAAGCCTGTATCTTATTTACTGTCTTGTTTTATGACATAGCTCAATAAAATTTTAGCATAAATTAAAAATGGGTCATTTTGGTTCTTTAAACACGATATGTATTTCTTAATGTCGTATTGCATTTTTCATTCATTCAATGTATTTTCAAGTTTTTATGTATTTTTAAAACGCATGTTAAAGTTTAAGACAAAATGTTACTTTACCGTCTTACCAGTTTCACGCTCTCATCTGCAATGCCTAGTTGATGAATAAATATTTTTTTTCTTCTTTCATTTCTGCTCCGCCTCACGCAACGTGTCACTCTGACATTGAACGTTACATCTCAACCTCAAACTGCGGAGTTGCAAATTATTTCTGGTTGAGGGCTGCTGCCAGAAGTAGTTCTTTTCCTACTGCGGGTCTTTGTACATTTGCTCCATTTAACTCCTTGATCATTTTTGTATGGGCTTTTGCTTTACTGCATTATTAGTAGAAATATTTTACAGTGTTAATTTACCGCTCCAGCGACGACAAATATTATACACAAGTGCGACTATAGAGACGACCTAAAATCTAGTTATAACAGTCAACAAAATTCATAAATCCGCAATTAAAAAGGTAAAAGTTAAAATTACGTTTTTAATGTTAGTCCATTTTATTTTCTATATTGTATGTTATTCTGACTTAAATTTCAAAACATTTTTTAAAGGTCAAAACAGTATTTTACATTTAAACCCTAAGGTTAAAATATTTATGTATGCTTAAAGTTACAAAATTCTATAGTTCTTGATTTCAGTCAGTGAGAAATTCAATTTTCATTTTGCTTTTAAGGATTTCCATTAAAAAAAACAAAAATGGCTCCAGTTAAACAACAAAAACCAATGCAAACGAAGCAAGCCATGCACAGTCACTGTCACCGTCACCGTAACCTTGAGTGCTGGACGACAATTCTAGCTGCCTTGACTTTAACTCTAATTTCGTACGCCCCTTTATTTTGCAATGCCACCCAGGAGCGCTGCATTCAAATCCCAGCGCTCAAACGGACGGCAAGACTTGGTGACCTGTACGACGAAAAGACGGACACTTTAATCCCAGTGGGCGTGTTTAATCGAGCCATACCAGACGAATATATCACTGAACTTCAAAATCCAACGAGAAGGACCTTTACCAAAATAACAGATTCGTTCATTGATTAATTTAATCTTTTTAGCATAAACAAAAATACTGGAGTTAATATTTTATCGGGCATTACCAAGCCGAAGGGGGCGCTACGTATTATTCAAGGGACGACGCAGTCAACATCACAGTTGACAGGAACTTTATTGTATGAGTTGAAAACTGTAGTTCAGCACCTCCAGTCCTTTCAAGAAGGTCTGAAGGCAACTTATAACAAAGCGATCATGGCGCACAAAGATGCAACCCACGTAGTGACTCAAATTTCATGGGGAAGCCAAGTGGCAGTTCAAGTTCTAATAAAGCCAGATTTTATTTTTAAAAATGACACAAGGTCGGCAAGAAGTTTGCTCAAGGCAGAACTGCGCAGTCTCAGAGGTCAGCTGACTGCCTCTGACGAACTTTCATCTAATTTCTACATGACTGTAACTAGCGACCTCCCACTTTCCATGGAAATTCCGACAACGGCTCAGCAGGTCAAGAAAATGCTAAGCCAAGTCCCGAGACTCGTGAGGAACCTAAACGAAGGGAAAGGAGTCCCTCTTAGCTACAGTCTCACCCCCATCAACCAAATCAGAGAGCATTTAGGAGTCATTTGGCAAAATACGATAAGTCACAAACTCAACGAATTTACGCTCAACAAATTAATCGAAGTTTTTCAAAACCTAAACTCTGCTGAGGTCCAACTCGACCAACTAAACGACAGAATTAAAACCAACCCAAATCGCCCCACTCAAGAAACTGCCACTAAATTTCTTGACCTTCAGTCCAAGTTCAGGAATTTTAAAAGCAACTTTACCACCACAGTTAAAAATTCTTTAATTGAAGTTCGATCAGGTTTGGGGGAAAATTCGATTTTGTCTGATTTAGTAGACCAGTTTTCAGAGTCTGATTTTGAACCAGGAAATATGAGGCTTCAAGTACAGGCTTTTGATAAAGATGTTGAAAAAATTGAATTATGCACCGATTTTAAAAACACATTTAGTAACATTAGGTACTTTGGAGCAGGTAGTGCAGGGGGAGGCGGCCTGATTGATAGCCTAACAAAAATTGAAAATTTCTCTCTAAATCCAATTTTTATTTTATTTACAAAATTTGAATTTATTAAAAAAGAACCTGCTAAATATACGATTACGTTCAGCCAATTTTTAAAGAAACTGGAAAAGGGGGCGTCTAGTACTGCGGTGTATGTTAACTGCGATTTTCCCAGCGATTTTTGCAACACAATTAACGAAACGTCCCTTTTTCGATATCACAATCGAAGTATTTCTGCATTTCAAATTAATTCTTCAGATTCCGCTGTTTCTGTATCCAAGTGTTCTAAAGAGACCTGTCTAAATGGCGGAACTTGCATTAAGAAAGGTCAAGAAATTAGTTGTGTGTGTGCCACTGGATTCATTGGGGAAAAATGTGAAGGTTCGTTAAATTAGTATTTTTAATTAGCATATTATTCTACTACTTTTTGTTTAAAAGAAATTATGCTTTGAAATTTGCCACCTGTAGCAATTACACGCGTGCTAATTATTAACAAAGAACTCGAAGTTGCTATACCGAAGTTTCACTGTGACTTTCATTATACACGATTCCCGTGGTAAATAAATTTTAATTTTTAAAAAACTATTTTTTTTTAGATATTGAATGTACGCTTCCAGGAACGTGCAATTCTGCTGTGACAAAACCTTCTTCGTGTAAATGCAGAATCGGCTACGTTAAGGATGCCCAAAATCCAGCAAAATGTCAACCTTCCAACAGTGACAATGCTACTCTTCTTTTCTTCGACGAATCTGGCATTCAGCAACTTTCCATAAGTCAACGTAATGTAAGTAACATGTCGTCCGCTAGGAACTAAAATAACCCATATCAATTTTTAGCTAAAAACAAAATTAATTATCCACAAAAATATTCTAAGGTGTCTAGAAAACAGTTAAATAGAACCTATAGCACTTTTCAAAAATACGTACCGTATTTTCTCTGATAGTACGCCCCGCGTTCTATCCAGACTCGAGCTTCGACCCCCCGCGTATAATTAGAGACCCGCGTATTAAGAGAGACCCGCGCACTGGCATTTAATCGTGGGTTAAATGGACCCGCGTACTATCCAAACTGAGGCGGCTACACTTCGCGTACTATTAGAGACCCGCGCATTATTAGTGACCCGCGTACTATTAGAGCAAATACGGTAGTTACCTTTTCAAAAACATAAAATTATAAACTTTTTACTTTTTAAAAACATGGAATTAGAACATTTTGCACCTTTTCAAGAACATAAAGTTAGAACATTTTTTAGTTTTAAAAACATGGAATTAAAAAACTTTACACCTCTTTGAAAACATAAAATTAAAACATTTCTCACTTTTTACAAACATGGAATTAGAAGATTTTTACTTTTAAAAAACATGGAAATAGAATATTTTGCATCGTTTCAAAAACATGGAATAGAAACATTTTGCACCTTTTCAAAAACATGGAATTCGAACATTTTGCATCTTTTAAAAAACATGAAATTAGAATATTTTGCACCTTTTTAAAAACATGAAAAAACAACATTTACTCTTTTCAAAACCTCCTCATGAACATTTTACGCATGGTTTTAATTTTGTTTTTAAAACAACCTATTTTGATTTTTCCCTATGGCACACGTAGAAACAGAATTATTTAAATTATTAAGCTTGTTGATCAAGTTGCCAACCATCATTTTCAATTTTCTGCTTTCCAACATGCTTTTTTTATTTGTGGTGTTTTTTCTCGCAGACAACCTGGATACTTTCCGACACATCTCTTGGATATGCCTTAGACTTTCACTACCAAACTAAAACGATGTTCTGGAGTGGGCCAAGCGACACAATAAACAGCGCACCAATCTCCGCTGGTGCTTCAAAAACACGGGTCTTCAGTGACAATGGCGCACGTATTTTTTCGTTAGCAATTGACTGGGTGCACCACCATCTGTATTACACAGATTTCAACAAACCCAAAATATCCGTTGCAAACTTAGACGTCAGCATGAAGAAAGTTCTTGTTAACGACGGACTTTATCGTCCAAGTAGCATTGTTGTGAATCCATCAAACGGGTAATTTAATAACTGCTTCCCTAGTAGATTAAAAGAAGAACATTATTTAAAACCATTCTTCAACACGTGACTATTTAAAATCCAAATTAATTAATTGCGGAAACAGGTGGATGTACTGGGTGGATTCTAGATTAAAGAAAATTGAACGCGCTGGGATGGATGGAAGTCGAAGACAAACTATTGCCACTACAACTGACCGTCCATGGGGACTGGCAATAGACCGCACTGAAAATAGACTCTACTGGACAACGTTCTCGTCTCATCCCTGCTCAATACATTCAATGAACACTGACGGATCAGATCAAAAATTGGTGCTACGAGCAGCTGCACCTACTTTCAGTGGCAGTGAATTTAGGTCAATTGCAATCTTCGAGGACTACATGTACTGGCGGGATACCTCAACGGATAAAATGTATAGAGCCAACAAATGCAATGGAGCAGAACTGACGGAGTTGATTTATAGCGTAAGTTGAAATCAAATAGAGTGAGGCTATGACTAAATTTATAAATGACCCAGCATTCGTGAAATTTAAAAATTTTAATTTTTCTTTTTAAATTTATTCTTCCGTGTATTGTTATTCAATTTTAGCCCAACAATTACAGAGAGGTTCGTGTTTACCACTTCTCCAAGCAGCCTGCCGTTGCTAACGCATGTGCCAAACGGACTGAGCAATGTTCACACCTCTGCTTGCCCATCCCAAGAATTGGAAATGCGACGCTGTCCAGCATCTGTGCCTGTCCGCATGGCCGCACCTTGGCTTCTGATGGACACAACTGCTCCTTAAATTACGTCCATGGTGTCCTGGAAATGTTGCTGTAGGAAACTTGACATAAAATATTCCATTTTGTGTCAATTTAAAGTTTTACTTTGTCACCTTGCAAATAGAAAACAAAAACATTTATTAGGGAAGTAGTAGTACATTGCAGTGGCTTTAAATTCTTTATTGAATTCCAATTTTTGCTTTATTTCTATTTGATCCAAGCACTTGGATTTAAAATTTAAAATGTCACAAGTTTCTGCTTTAACTTTAAACGTTGTAACTGCTTTTTAAATCATAAAAATCAATTTTATCAATAATTATTTACTACTTTCAATTTGATCTTAAAAATATTATCATTTTAAGTAATTTATGAAGCAAATAACATGAATATTGTTGAAAAATAAAATTTGCGACGTGGAAATATACAACATTATTATTAAAGTCAGCTTTATAATACTTGGTAATTATTGATATAATTTGTATGTTGATTGATAAGTCATAAATAAAGTAATATGTAAGAGCCTAAATTTCATTAATAGACCTCGACTTTGGCGATGGCAAAAATATTAAATTTTCAATGTCAGGTATTGAAGACAATACGTAATGAGAGTCAGGTGCCAAATATTAGGTTTCCCATTCCCCCCCCCAACAGGGGTAAAAAGGGAACTAAAGGTGCTAAAAAGTGCATTATGAGGCAAGTTCCGCCAGCTGTATTTTCCACAAATATAAACTGATTCAAACGAAACTTTTTGTAAAGATGCATGCAACCAAAATATTAGAAAGTTTTTCAAAACTTTTGAAAATTTTAAAAAATGGCGCTAAAAAAAATTTTTCATGTTTTTCATGTTTCAAAATTTTGAAAATGCTAAAATTCGCAATTTTGAATTCCATATACTGGCTCTAGTAGGTGTAAAATAACATTTTAAAACTTTTTTGCCTGAATAAGTTTTTTGATTTGACCACTCCTTTAGCAAATATTTATGATCACATTTCGCTAGTGAAGAGGCAACATGGCCCAAGTCCAGTCAAAACTTAAAAACAACTTAGCACAAGTCCATAACTGCCCGCCCTATTCATTTAAATGATTTTAGAAAACTGACATGGACTTGTGCTAAGTTACTTTTAAGAAATAAATGGACTTGTGCCAAGTTGTTTTTAAGTTTAGTATAATTAAATTTTTAGCTGGAATCAAAATATTTTATTAAGGGTGGTATTTTAGTGCTTCAGTGATATATGCTAATTACCTTCAGAGCCGGCCGAATTTCTTTCTTCAGAGAAATAAATATTTGCATTCAGTGCATTTACATATTTTTCTCTGCAGTAAATTATTTAGAGGCAAATTAGTTACCTATCTTTTTTTTTCAGACAAATCTAAACATTTGAATAATGTATTCATAAGTCAAAAGGTTCATCGTTTGTAAAAGGAAAACTATTTATAGGCGTTTGACGTCATTTGCTGATAAGGTGAGCGCAAGTTTCTGTACAATATTTGTCAGTTGAGTTGTGGATCTCGATAGTTGTTGTTTGTGAATTTTTGGTTATACGAATATTTTTAGAAAGAATGGCAGATCTACTCACACCCACTCTTGTGACCGCAGTGGGTTGAATCCACTGAAGCAATTTTCTGTCAAGCCAACACTGCTAACTGGTAAACCCAAGCGAGGAAGACCAGCAAAAGTCAGTGTCGGGAGGTCAAGACCCGAGGCACAGTCTAGTAGCTCTCAAATTTCGAAACCATGAGTGTTTACACTTACTATTTACGAATTATTTTATTTTTTATTTTTTTATATTTAATATTTGACTGTTAACTTATTATTTTATTTATATTTAACACTACGTGCAGCAGTGCGTTTAGCAGTACGTGATAACATTATATTAACTGAAATTTAAAATAATACCATTTGAAGTTAATATCACTGAAGATTAAAATTAATTGGTTTGGGTCACTGAAAGCTTTCTCTGAAAGAAAAAAATAAATGCTAATTTCGCACTGCAGTAAAAAATAGTTTCTCTGAAGGATTAATAACCAAAATATCTGATATTCGAGCAATAGCACTGAAAGAAAAAGATTTTCCCAATAATGTAAAGGTACACTTACAAGGGAACGATTTTGCTGTTTCACACTTGTCTTATAGACCTGTATTTTCATTTAGCAGTCGTAATCTTTCTATCCATTAGAAGGCTGTACTATCGACAATAGACAGCATAAACTAAATAAATTAAGAAATTTTAATGTTTTGTCAATGTCTATCATTTGTAAATATTTAATTCAGACAATTTTATTTTCTAAGGCCACTAAATTTCATTTATGATGCGATGTCTGCTACGTGTGTGGCTGAATTTTTATTGTGTACGTCCTACCTGTCATAAAGTACACACATGACACACAAAATAATTTTAAATAATTTTTTTCGATTTTATGTTTACTTTTTAAATGTTTTCGAACAGTGGCGGATCCAGAGGGGGGGGGGGCTAGGGGG
>JAQFZE010005208.1:0-10502 GCA_034695245.1 Dicyrtomina saundersi | reverse complement strand
TTAACGATAAAAATAGAATAATATTATTCTGATTCTGATTCTAAATGAGATAAAATATGGTTGTAGTATACAATTAAAATGATATATAACTCCTGGTAAATAATCTGCTATTTCCATTTGTAAAACATTACAATCAATTTTAAATACTTCGGATTTATTAGTGTTATTATTGATACAAATGTTCATGTAACGACCATTCATAGGGATATCACATATATCTATGGTAGGTGTGATATTTTCTAATCCAAAGTCCTCCTCATCATCAGTGTGTGTGACATTAATAGCACAAAAACCGGTTAATGGACCAAATCCTTTATTTAATAATCTGAGTTTTAGAAGACCAGTACTATTATCCTTAAGCGTTAAAAGCGTTGTTTCAGGAAAATTATACACACTTGTTTTGTTTTCTAATCTTGCTTTTAGAAGCCTAATATTTTCGTTTGCTTATATTACTTCTGAATGAATTCTACTGTCTAAATATGTAAATAATAAATCTTTTGATGCAATTTTAGCCTGTAAACCTGCATTATGCTGTTGGTTTTTACGTTCTATTAATTTTATAATTCTAGTTTTTTCTTTCTTAAGTTTTCTTTTACTTTCAGTCATTTCTGTATATATTTTAAGATTAAAATTACTTTGTTTTTGAATAATTTAGGTAGTTAAATTACGGTTTATTCACTGCTGTACCAATAATTTTACATGTTCTATCAAAATCTGTTGTTTCGTTAGAAATACTATCTTTTATTCATCAGTTAGACCAATAAGATTGTGTTTTACTGGCTTCGATAGCTACAGTATCTTTTAATTCGGAATTTTCAATAGGTAATTTTTTAATGTCATCATCATTACTTTGTATTTTGTTTCATATATTCAAATTATTTGATGTTAATTCGTTATATAATTTTCAAATATATCAAGGTTTTGAAATCATTTTTTAAAAAATATTTATTTAGGTAGTGCACATGACTGGTTTATAAATTTAACCTAATAATTTTTTTCTTAAAAAATGGACAACTACGAAAAACTGATTACTATCAAAACTTAGCTAGCAGGAAGTTAATTAGAGTTAATAAATGTAAATATAAATGATGTATATACTATATATTATAGTAGGTACTTATCTGTACATAAAGTGTTTAATGGAAATGTTAGAGAATATATAGATTTTGATTTATAAGACGATAAGAAAGAAAAATATTATAATACATTTATAGAAATATATAATACATTAAAATCTATAAATGATTTAGAATTTACTATAGTCAGTAATAAAATATTATTTAAAAACAAATTTAAATTATATTTTATGTAGTACTAACTAATAAAAATTTTTAGAATGGATTAAAATGTAAAGGATATTTGAAAGAAGTAATAAAAGCTGTAAATTAAAATATGATCAACAATGTTATTTTGCCATTGGTAAATTTCAAAGTCTTTGATTACTTTATTTTCAAAACAATAATAAAAATGATATTTTAAAAGAAATTAATATTGAAAGTAGTTTAGAAAATAAAAAAATAATCTATTATAATTTTGACCTCACTAAAATGAATAATTATAATGTAGCTATTTAAAACGATGTAAAAAAAGAAATCTCTCTCAAATTCTGTTAGCTTGGCACAGCCCATATGAAGACAGAAACTGGCGTCGCCGATGCATTTTTGTTGCAGACACTGGAGTCTAGTGCAATTGCCAACACAGGTGTATGAGCTGAATCGTTTTGGTTGCTTGTCTTGATATACATTGAGAGTATCTAAGGGGTATAATTGTTGATCGTGTATGGCTACCGGGTCGTACTCCAGTTTTTTCAAAAACTCTCGACATCGGGCTAGCGTGTATCCATCGACCGCACAAAAATCTGATAGTTTCAAGATGAGTATACAGGGCATTGTCGATCACTTTTTTTAGAGTTTGACATTCAATTTCATCCAAGTTGGCCGATAACAATTAGTCAGACAAGACGGAACACGATCTATACAGATTTTTCCATCTGCTTAGATCATCTGTCTGCCACAAAATTTGTGTCGGGCACAAACGGTCTCATTAGAGCTGATTCAGAGCCAGTGTACGTTTCGGTGGCAGATCGGGATTTTGTGGTGAATAGATCCAGGTTGAATACACTCGGGAAATAATTTTCTGAAGTCAAGATTCGGATCGTAAGTCCCAGGTTCTTTGTCAAATGGATCGTCTGGTTCCGTAGTCGTGACAGTACCAGCCACACTAATAAGAAGAAGTAAGGTGGCGGTCGTGCGTTTCCAGCTGCTGGTTGTTTGGCGAAAAGAGCTTGGTGTCTTGATATACTTGCAATTCGGTCAGTACGTTTGAATATATGCATGTCTAAATTTTCTGTTATGGATGGCATAGATGGCTAGATTGACACATGATGATATATATATCGGCAGAGTGACGAGCATATGTAAGATTCTGGGAAGTTTTTCGTTGGTATCAATGGGTTTTAGTATCATGACTGGACAGTAACATAGGAGGTAGCTAATACAGATTTGACTAATCGTTTTTTTTAAGTCATTTGGAGGTAAGGTAGTGGTTTCTAACGCTTGGAATCGTTGTGAAGATCGTCTGGCATGATTATAGATACGAGTGTAGCAATAAATCATGGTAATGATCGGTATTAATATGATCAATAAGTACAAGGTTGTCTTCGGAGAGCGTCCCGCGCTGTCTTGAATAGTTGTACATGTGGCAGTAGGGGGGGATCTCAGTGCCCGATTGTTTTTGGAGTCGAGCAATTTCTTCGTCACTAGAAATCAAGGTATTATTCGCGCCGATAAAGTTTGTCTCGTCGACTGATGAATCGGCGGAATGCAAGTGAGAATTTTTCGGTGGACAGATCCGATACTTATTCTAGATGGATAGCTCGGGTGCTAAGGCAAGTAAACAGACTAATCCATACTTTGAATTTTGCTAATGCTTGTCCTGAGAAGTTCCGGATCAGATATGGTACTGCGTAATCAACCCTAGCATAAAGAAATGGTCGCGATGGATGAAAACGAGCCGCGAGTAACTGTCCCATCAGTTGGTTTCCGGGTTTGGCGCGGTATTGAAAGCAAATCAAGCATTTATCGATGATGGACTTGATATATTTTGTCGCATTGGGTATTCAGTAAAATTGTCGGATGTGGTTGTGAATGGTTTGTTTTCCGGCATGACCGAGTCGGTAATGTATATGTTGAATCATTGCTCGTATCAGCGGATTTTCTCCTGGAATAATCAATGGATGCTTCGTTCCGTATGCAAGTTCTGCATATTCAAATCTATCGCTTACCCTGAGACGCTGTTCTGCGTCTAAGAATAAACACAAGGATTAAAATCGTCGACCAGAACGTATTTTTCATTGTTGGATGTCTCAAATTTCGTCAGCATGAGCGTCATGTTGGATTCACGTGATGATTTTGGTCTCTGCCGCAGTTACTTCAACGGCGGAGTACAACCGCACTGCTTGACCCCTGAATGACTTGTTGGTGCGTATACGGTGAACAAAAACTGTGATGGCAATGGTCATTTTTCATAAAGAAATGCGACTCAGATGAGTAAGAGCAGACACATCTTCGACGGCTGGTGATCGTATAACGGTCACGATGGACTTTTGTTCTTCATCGTGAATAACTGGATGTGGATTAAATTCAGGTAACTCATCCGAGGGTTGAGACAGCCAAGGTGGACCCGTCCACTACAATAAGTGGTCTTGCAGGTCACTAGGATGTAGACCCCGTGAGGCGCAGTCAGCAGGGTTGTCCTCAGTCTTCACGTGTCGCCATGATTTCATCGGTGTGGCGGCGTGATTCTGAGTTACTCGATTTGCGACAAACAGTTTCCAACAGTTGGGGGTGCTATGAATCCAGTTCCTACACACAGTCGAGTCAGTCCAATAGTGTGTTACGAGGTCGGGCAACTTCCAAGCGCGTTTCACAAGTTTTACTAGTTTGACTAGTAGGACGGCGGTTAAAAGTTTCAATTGAGATATCGTCACCAATTTCAAGGGCGAGACTCTGGTTTTAGCAACTACAAATCGGCAGGTGATTGTGCTGCCATGACCTCCTCGAAGATAAATACAGGCGGCGTATGCTTTAGCGCTAGCAACCGCAAATCCATGTTAATGCTAATCACCATCGTTGGTATAAAGCAGAGCACGAGGAATGGTAATTTTCTCCAGTTTTTTCAACGCCGAGGCATATGACGTCCATATTTTCAATATGGGCTCGGGTAGCGTATCATCTTATCCGATTTTCTTTTGCCAGATTTGTTGCATGAGGATTCTGGCTTGAATATTAGTACGTCTCAGCATTCCGAATGGATCAAATATCTTCGAATTGTCCGACAAAATGGTTCGTTTCGTGTGTTTCCGCTGAAGATCGATATTAACCTTAAAGCAGAACGTATTGGTAGCCGGATTCCATCGTAATCCTAAAGTTTTAACGGTATTATCGTTGTCCAAATTGAACGGCAGTTGAATCTCTCGATCCTCTGGCGGGATGGTTTCCAGCACTTCTTGTGAGTTGGAGCCCCACTTTGTGGTATGCATGTGAGCACCCTTCAATATTTCGATTAATTGGGATTGAACTTCCTTGGCGGATTTTACGTCGTCTTGTGAGTTCATAGTATTGTCTACATAAAAATCATCTAATAACGCCTGTGCTTCTGCTGAATTATCGTTTCCATCTTTGGCAATTTGTTTAAGCGTCCGGATTGCCAAAAATAGGGACGAGTTCAAACCAAAGGGCAAAATGCGTAACCGAAATTATCTGAAAGGTTGGGATGGACTTTTTATTCTTACTATTCATAGATACGCTTGATCATCTGGGTGGATCAGGATTTGTCTATACATCTGTTTGATATCGCCAATAATTCCGATTTTATGTAGCCGGAACTAGACTAATTGGGTAAAAAGGTCATTTTGAATAGTCGGCCCAACCATGAGTACGTCATTTAATGACACTAGCGTTTTGGGTTTGGCTGATGCGTCATATATAACGCGTAATTTGGTCGTGGAACTAGTCGTGTTCTAAATATCATGGTAAGGGATCATATGAAATGGCTGGACATCCAACGGGATATCCTTGACTTCCTGCATTCCGTCGTTGTCGAGATATTCAGTGAGTTGTTGATGATATATTTTACGAGCTTCTGGTTGTTTTGCTAATTTTCTTTCAACCAACTCTTAACGTTTAATAGCGAGCATGGCAGAGGCTCCCAGCAGGGGGTGGTTCTCGCAGTCGAACTAAATATTGTCCCTTAGGAAGGCAAATGGTATGTTTTTTATAATGTTTGTCACATTGAATTTCTTTTGGTGTCCTAATTTTCTGAAATAGAAGTTCTTTGACCTTCCAGAACCGTTCAAGATTAAATGGGACGTCTTGGACGACATTAACAAGGCTCCGACTGGTCGAAAATGCGGTGGTTTTTTTAAGAACTAAAAATCCGAAAGTGGTTTTAAGAGCGCTAGGCGTTCTTGGTTGTCGAGTGATTTTACGGGCTCCGGATTCGAGAATTTCTTTGATTACAGAGGCTCCAAGGAGCATGTTCATTTTGGAAGGTCGGTAAAATTCTGAATTGGCCAGTGAAAGTTGAGTGAGATGGGCCAATTCCGCTGCTTTCATAGAACTTGGAATCTCTGCTGTGATTTCGGCAATCACGAATACTTCCACTTGTAACATATTTTTATCCTTGACTTGCAATTGCAACGTTACTTGGGTTTTTTTCAACGCTGGGAATGCCTTTTCACCAGATTCAGTAAATTCTTGTTAAGTGGGCAAAAAAGAGAGCTCCATTTGGTTGGCTAACTCTTCAGTGATGAAGAAACTATTGCTCCCGGTGTCGATGGGGCAACGGGCTACTGTTTTCTTTCCGTTGTAAAGAATGTCAACTACAGCAGTTGGAAGCAGACCTTGCGAATGTTTGGCACACGTCGTGATGTTGATATCTTGAACCGTAGCGACAACCAAATTGACAGCGGATGTAAGATGCAAACTAGAATGATGATGCTGATTGCATACTCGGCAAGTTTTTGTACTTTTGCATTGATTCGGTGGGGTGGCTACTGAGACAATTGGTGCATCGTTTGTTAGCATGCACCCATTCCTGTCAATTAGAAACAGTCACTTTATCCCATATAGGGCATTGGAATAAGCCATTTCCAGTTTGGGTGCAAAAGGCACAAATAAACGTGGCATAAGACTTGTTGGGGGATTTTGTTCGTGCTCTAAGAGATTTACTACGTTGTCGCATCATTGATTTTGCCAAAGAATTAGATTGGCTGGAGTCGCGACGAGTGACGGTATTGACAGGTTTGCGTTTCGTATTCAAAGTAGGGCGTTTTTTTCTTGGTTTTTCTTTTGAAGAAGTGGCAGAATCTTGAGAAGTCTGACTTGCTTGAGATCCAGCCGACAAATAACCATCGGTCTCACTTCCGAATCTAATGTGGAAAACAGCTCGTCGATCGCTGCGTTTACGGGAGTGACGGTGGTGCTAGCTCGCAGCCATTGTCGAACTGTTTTCTTTGATACGTTGAGTGACGCCTGAAGTTTTTGCTTGTTTCTCAAAATATGTGAGAATCACATCAAGTTTAGGTACTTTTGAGTCGGGCAACGAGTTATTAATTTCGGGTACAGTTCAAGAGTCCAATTTTGCTAAGACAAAGTGTAAATACAAAACTTCAACCTCATCCACTATACTAAGGGCGATTTCTTTAATTGGGGCTATTGTAGTTCGGACGGTGTTAATCAAAGCTTGGTGACCATTGGCAGTCTGCATTTGTAGATTTTTGAATTGCAACAACGGACGAATGGCTTGTTGACACGCCTCCATGGCGCTGTCATACCGTTGTTCCATGCGGTTTTAAGCAATTTGCCAATTATTTTCTGTTATTTAGAGATCTGCAATAGTCGAGATGGCTGGGCCGTCGCGGAGGGCATCAGCCAGGAGGCGCATTTTGTCGACCGGAAAGTAAGTAGTGGCGGCGACGACAATGGCATTAACCTGGGCTTTAAAGGTTTGCCACTGATTATGCATCCCGTTGAATTTAGGCAAACTGATTTTTTGGTTATCAAGTTTGCTACTAGGAAGCGCTGCTAGTTGCGCTGGAAACAACTTAGCTATGGTTAACATCTCGGCTCTAACCTTGTTGAAGGCTTTTTCAAGTGGTTTTTGGTCCTTTAAAGCAGTTGTTGACGCTGTTTGCTCATCATCAGTGCCAAAAGCGGCATTAGTGTACAACCGGTAACAATCTAAATGCTGATTGGCGACCTGTGGTACCAGTCTTTCAAATCTTGGATGAAAAGCTTAACCCCCACTGACGCTTGTGGCGTGGAGGGCTCAGCAAAGTGTTTGTCTAATTTGTCTTGGTACGCCGCAAGACGGGTCAGCAAGAACCGCAAGAGGGCCACGCGATCGTTTTTTGTGGATGACCTTGTATTGATAGGGGCGGGACCACTGTGGTTGGAATCCGGCAGGGGACTGGGTTCTTCGTCCCTGTGCTCGTCGTTAGGTTCCGGTGGGGTCTGTTATCCTCGTTCCTGTGCTCTTTGTTAGAAGAAGAGGGCTGGTCACGATCGTTATTGTCTTCGTTATATTCGTTAGGTTTCAAAGTAGAGGGCGCAGGGGAGTTGTTACTGTCTGCTGGCAATACTTCAGGTATGACGATGTAGTCTCAATCGTCACTATCGAGAGTATCTTGATCTCCAATAGAAGTATCAGATTTGCTTGTCCGGTAGCTCGGAATGGATTATATATGTAGATTAGAGATATATCCGGAATCCGGTTCGAAGGATATATTGTTTCGTATCGGTTTACTACTACTGGAAGGTTGTTTTGAGATAGGCAAAAGTTTCAGTCGAATCGGACTTAATGTATCGGGTTTGCGTTGATTGACAGGATCGTTATTCTTGTCGTCCTTTGGAGGAGTAGATGAGTTCTCTAATACAGTGACGTTAAGTTATGTGTCTGCTTCAGATAATTGTGATCTATTAAATTGGTGTAAAAACTCTTTGCAATTGAATTGCAAGTATTTGTACGATCGTTGTAGCAAAGTTTAACTGGAGGGATTCTGGGCTCAAAAGGCTTAGAGCACTACTGATTCCAGTTCGTGGCCTTGGTAGGGAGTGGCTACAAATTCGGCTTTAAAATGGCCTCGCACTTCACTGACCAATTGAACTTAAGTTTGTTGGACTGTCCACTAGCTGGCACTCTTGGTCCACGTGTTCGTTTACGGTATTCGAGTGCGGCGGCTAATACTTGTGGGCTTGGTTCACTTTGTAGATTAAAGTCGCTTCGTAATTCGCGGCGTTGGGGATTAGTTGGGGGTACACCAGGTTGCATGTTCCATGGTGATATGAACAAAGCACTAGGATCTCACTTTGAGGTAGTTTGGTTTCAGAAAAAAGGCGCATGTACCAATAGACCAAGGGTTAGTTGCCTCACCACATCCAATCTCTTTGTCGACGCACGATTTTGTAAAGATACCAGACGATTGACAAACCCAGATTAGCTACCTCAAAAGCGTCATTGGCTGCAGTCAACGGCTGAGTCCTACCTTCCTCGTTACGAGCAGACGGTGGGTTATTAGTGTTATGGGGGCTACCATTATCGTAGTATATATTAGTACACCAAGGAATAAAGGAGGGTGTTAAAGTAGATAGGAATAATATAGTGTAATAGTCTACTAACCTTTCGTGGGGTTGGTCCTCCCAAACGCAAAGAAGAGTGCCTGATAGGGCAGCGCACTATATTGTACTGGCGTGGATGATGTCACCCAAGTGCCTAGTGTATCCACACAGACGGGACTGGTATAACAAACAGTCACTCGGCTGAGCAAAGGCACTGCTCCCCCGGGTAAAAGGGCGGACGAAAACTGAGGGGAACAAAAGACTAAGCGACGAGCTTAGTCGAGGATGATTAGGTCAGCACTAGACAGTAGAAGGTGGGCTACCTTGGCCCCCCGTAGCCAAGTAGGCAAACGTTTTCTCCAAAAACAGCAAAAAACGTAAAAAATCAATGATTTTAGCTCAAATTTGATGCTTTTTTCAATGTATAAAAATTGAAAAGCTACTTAGGCTGAGTAGCCATCTAAACCCTACCCAACCCTTTACAATAAGATAAAAACAGTATAATCTACTAAAATTCAATTATATTTGTTGATTTTTTGCAACATTTTAAAATTCACAAAATTCCAAGTAGCCTTAGGAAAACCTTACTTAAACTCTCATATTCTGTACTTTAAATATTTTTAAATTTTTACTTAATAATTTTTTTTTTATAAAATAAATGCCATAACCAGATGTGAAATTTGTGATTTGACTTTAAATAAGCAACTTGCACCATCAAGAGTAATTTTCCATCAAAAAACTAAAAATCACATAGAAAATCAAAATAGAATTTTTCTAGAAAACGAGCAAAGAAGAATCGTACTAGATAATGAGCTAATAAGAATTTCAAAAATAGAAAAAGTGGAAAAAGTTAGAGAACCAAAAGAAGAAATATTAATTTATCATGAATTTGGAAATAGTAAATTAAATAAACGACAAAAAACTGAAATAAAAAATCTAAAGTTTTATCAAGATACTTATAATTGGAAACTAAAACAAACTGAAACCAAAGATATAGTAGATGTTTTGAAATCTATATTCAAACATTATGAAAAAAGATTTCTAAAATGCGTCAAAATTAACATACGTATTTCAAGTACTTTTAGTGATGGTACTCAGTTTTCTAAAACTTATAGTTTTGACCCTAAAAAAGGAATTCCTACAGATGATGCATTTGTTGAAGCTATGGGTAAAATTGCCACATATAAAGATATTACAACTAATAATCTACATCTTCAAGTAACAATTATTAATAATATTCAAGAGGAGGGACTGAAAAAAATAATAGATTTACATAAAGACATTAGAAAAAAACAATGTGTTAATAAAATCAATAACAGTGATAATTTATGTGGTATAAGAGCAGTAGTTGTCGGTCTAACATATCTAAATTTAAACAAGTTTGGTTTTGCTAGCAACCTTGGGTTAGAAGGTATAAGTAATAGAAGTATCAAAAAAATAAAATTAAATGAGAAAAAGTTGCAAGATAAAATAACAAATAAGTTAATTAATTACGTCGGTTTGGAAATACCTAAAAAAGGAATGACTCCAGAATTTTTCACAGAAGTTGAAAACAAATTAGATATTAAAATAAATATAATTTCTTTAATTAATGGTTCTTTTAAATGTGCTATCAGAAAACCAAAAGCTGAAAATCAACTGTATTTATTAAATGTAGACCATCATTATGATTATTTTAATAAAGTAGCCGCTTCTAACTGTTGTTTATACTATTGTCATGATTGTAAAACACCTTATCAAAACAAAGATCAGCACGTTTGTGAGAATAAAATTCAAAACAAATGCAAAATTTGTAATGGATCAAAAAATGAGTGTAAAAGCGGTGATGAAACTACAAAAGATTGGAAAGATTGCGAAGATTGTAACAGAAATTTTTGGAATCAA
>JAQFZE010005207.1:0-10502 GCA_034695245.1 Dicyrtomina saundersi | reverse complement strand
TGCTATAATTTTATAATACCATAATATTATGTCAAGTGTAACCTATTTAAAAATTTATAGTTCCATGGAATAATGTTACATTTACAAAATGCGAATAAAAAGGTTTGCATTGGTATAAGAAAATATTTATAATATAAAAATGCACATTCTAAATGTAGTCTGTTGAATTTAAAAGATTGCCATGTTTTTATACAAATAAGATTGAAAGTTATTATCAACAAACAACGCCACACACAGCATTATCTGTACATAAAAGCATAGCCAGTGCATAGACAAAACTACGTATGGAAAAAACTGGTAAACTGAAAGTAGATATAGTAGCAGAATTTACAAAACAATCAATTAAAAATCAAACGTTATATACAGTTTTACACAAACCCATAAATTTAAACAATAACTGTAATATATGTTCACATATGATATTTTGCATTTCCATTAGCAATTAAAATCCTAAAACAGTGTTTAAGTATTGCATTTGGTTTACAAAAAAAATTAAAAACCAAAACCTCGGTTTTACTTGGGTAATATAATATGCACAGTGCAGTTGTTATACGAGGATAAAGCTACAAGTAAGATATATCAGATAATGCTTACTAAATCATGCTACTACTTCTACGGTTTCTCGGTATAAAGTGTATTCACCGATTGGATCTGTTTGTCCTGCCGACCTGATCCGTCTTTAAAATTATTGAATTTTTAGTTTTTTTTTACAAATGGCCGTAGTATAAGTGTGAGCAAACATAAAAAAGTAGTTTGACAAAAAAACATCTCAAGATACCCTGAAATTTGACCTCAAAACGTTTTTGCGAAGTTTTTTTTAGGTAAATTGAAATTTTTTGTAAACGCAATTTAACATCCTAATTTCCTAAAAGTCGGCACCCTTCAGTCGTGTGATTCAAAAATCTGCCCATACTAAGCCTTTGGACTTTAGATGTCGTATATAAACATGCCACTCTCATTATTACTTATTAATGAATAATATATGCATTTTTGTGTTACTAGCTAAGGACGAAAACTGAATTTAAATGAGACTTGACAAAAATTTTTTACGTAAAACCTTGAGTTGGCAGAATCGCCACTGTTGTATTGCCATTTAATTATGCAAAACAATTAATATAACATTTAAAAAAGTGTATTTGTATTTTTGTATTGCCCCAGTTTAGTAACTTCTGAGCAATTTTGGACAATTAAATTTCTTCTTTCTATAAAGTTTTAAGATTATTTTGCCTATCCTTAGTTTCTATTTATTTCTACGGCTTTCCTATTTTAAAAAAAATATAAGAGAAAAAAAGGCTAAAAATCTTGCCTTTCTTTTTTTCGTTCCTATAATCGCTCAAACTTGCGTCCTTCCAACATCTGAGCCTATTTTATAGTCCCTTTTTATAGGGAGGCGCCCACGATTAACTGTAGATCATCATTAACTTTGTTTTGTTTCTCGACTTTATGAATATAATTGTTTTGTAAATTTCTGATTTTTGGATAGTACTCTAACCATATACTTATTAGAAAACACTGCCAAGGGAATAACACGAAATGACCAACATAGATTTTAAAAATCTTCTATTTTAAAAATCACGCTACTTTTCAGTGGTACAGATCAAAAGTAACTCGAGTTCATTTTGCGTTGTTTGACAACAGTGACCCGCCGAAGTCTTAAAACATTCAAATTTTAAAACTTTGCCGCCCTACACCTTTTAAAGTTCTTACTAGATTTTTATCAAATTTCAATTTTTGTAATCCTTAGAATATTTTCTAAAAAGAAAATTCAGGATTTTGAAAAACTAGGAAAGTTTAATTTTTTTTGTGAAGTTAGTTATACAAAATGAGCCTCAAAAGTAGGAGTTTTTCCAAATTTTTTGAAGATAAAAATTTTCTAATTTTTCAGAATCTTAAATTTGCTTTTTCAAAAATATTCTAAAGATTACAAAAAATCAAATTATATTAAAATCAGGTAATAACTGTAAAAGCTATTAGGCCGCAAAGTTTCAAAATTTGGATTTTTAAAACTTTGGCGGGTCACTGTAGCTAAACAACGCAAAATGCACTCGAGTTACTATGAATCTGTGCTATTGAAAAGTAGCATAATTTTCTGAGCTAGGTCGCTTGAAAATCTGGGTCGGTCAGGTCGCGTCATTCTCTTGTGAGAATGGATGAGTTGAAGTTTCGGGGAATTCAGATCCAAGATTGCTATACCATAGTCGTTCATAATAATTAAAATTTCTCTTTTGATATGGCACAGTAAGAATTTTAGCTGCAAGTTTAACCAGCTTGAAATTAAAATAGAATGAAATAAAATTCAAAGAATCACGTTTGCCGCTGTATGCTGAATGCTGGTATATGCCACTGAATAGGACTTCCACTCTAACTGCCGTGCAAAGTTGTTCTCGCTAGGACCTTGGCCCTATTCTCTCCTGAGTAAACTTAAAATTATTCAGTGTTATTTTCCTAGCCGTATCATTTATTACGTACATCTTTCCTTATTTCTATTCTCAAATGTTGCTGCGGCGCAAATTTACGAAATATTCTGTAAAATTATTTTGTTGGAAAGCTGCCGGGGAATTTTTGCTGTAATATTGTGTTCGAAACTGCTGTTTTATTATACCTAATTCAAGAATTCCAGCGAGAACATTGCGTGCTTGGGGAAACATTTGGATCTTTGATAAGTAGAAAGTGCAGTGACATGAACTTAAACCATCGACTTAGTCTAGTTAAGACATCACTTGTTACAAGATACTGCCATTTGTAATTTAATTTATTTTATTTTTAATTAAAATTATTAAGCTAAAATATTTAGGGTAGGTAATATTTTTACTCTTTCATGTATTTACTATATGCTTACTGCTCTATAACTATTTTGCTCTGCAAAAGCACTGTTTGCCATTTTTAAGGCAAACCCGGGCAAACTTTGCATGATACGCAAAAGAGCGGATGCTAGAAAGTTGGCGATTAAGTGCATTAAATGCAGCAGTCTTTACCATAACACAAACTGCCTAAAACTTTCTCACTAGCAGTGAGTTTAAATCCCTTATTTAAACTAGGACCTGGACTTGCTCCTACTGTATGGTGCTCCAGGATACTCATTGATTTGACTCATTTATACAGGTATTCGAAAACAATGATGACTCCTTATTTACTCCATTAAACAATCTTTTTGAACCACTATCTAGCTCAATTAGAATGCTTGCATAAGGGACTGACTATCATGCATCTCAATATATGCAACCTTGGATTAAAAAAAGATGAGTTGTCCTTAAGCGATGTTCCATTATAATTTAGATGCCATGTGCCTATCTGAGACTTGGCTTAATGCTAATATAAGTGATTGTTAAGCTAGCTATTGACGGAAACTATATGTATAAAAAAAGCCGGACCATCGAGCACGCAAACCGCGAACCTCTAAGTTCTAAGCAGTGCCAAAGTATTTCATAAATTTTATTTTACTTTTCAAATTTTGAACAGTTAAATAACAGTTTTTGTGTACTTTTAACTCGTAATCAAACACTTAAGTACGTCAGTAAGTGTAATTCGATCGAAAATTTATCAATTTAACTTAACTAGTTACTTTTTTACGAATTCTCAAAATCCTTCCACGCCGCAAGCTAAACAGACGGAGCAAACTCATTAGAGTACCTACATAAAAAATTAGGACGAGAAGAAATAAACCCAAAAAAAGCAAGAATTAACTTTAAAACATAAAGCTAAATTTTTTTTCATTTAAACGTACGCCAAAGGCCCACAAATATCATATTTTCTTTTATAAGGCGTTAAGATACTAGCAACACGTATATTTTGGTGGGATCAAGAAAAAAACTAAGAATACAAGATCATAAAACAGATATAAATCATGCCAAACACAAACCAAATCCCAGTACCAAGTGGACATAAGCAGCTAGCCGCCTATTTCTCTCAGCAACTACCTCAGCAACTATTACAACTCAGCCAACAACTTACAACACAAATCACCGAGAACAACATAACTTTGATTGAATACTTTAAGAAAGAAATATATTCAAGACTAGTAACTTTGGAAACTAACATGGAATTAAAATGGAAATCACTAGAAACAAGGATAAATAAAGCTATCTTAAGACAAGGAATTGAAGTTAATATTCTGAAAGCAAAAATTCGTTTTTCTGTTAAAAAAACGACTTTAAAGTGCAGAGACAAACATAAATGAACCTGAGAAACCAAACAGAAAAAACAATTGTAATTACAGGTCTACCAGTTAGTTAATCCTCGGCCGAGGATTTTGAATCAGTTATTTTAGACAGTCTAAAACTTGATTCTACACATATTGCAAAGGCAAAACGAATCTGTAACAACACTAAAGGCAAAAATCCACTTTTTTTTGTCCAGCTAGCTGACAAAGATGAAGTTTTTTCAATGCTACAAAAATAGTCTCGATTAAAGAAGGTTCTACTCCAAGTCTACATACAACCGTGCTGAAGTAAAAAAGAACAAGAAGTCTACATGCACCCAACAGAATACTACTAGATGAAGAAACGGGACTCTTTAATCAAAACTGTTAAATATGTAGGCAGTTACTCATTTAAAGCTGATGGCATTAGATACACTAGTAACGGAAAAATCCTGACCAAGGTCTATTCTTGAAATGATCTCATAACCTAAACTATATAATTTAACTAGTGAAAACTAAAATAAATCTGTCAAATGCGTCTATGTTAAATGAACTAATACAAATTACTATAATTAGCTATTGTATTTAAACATATGAGTGATAAATGAGCTGTTGTTGGAGCTATTTAGTTGACACAAGGACACAATATTTTTGAAAAATACGTTAAATAGTTTCCTATAGCATGTTTAATTGTAGCTAGCTTTCTAAAGTACAGCTTTTTATAGAATATGTTGAATGCATACAACTTCTAATGCTAAAAACTAAGCTAAATATAAATTGTTAAATACAGAAGGTAATATAAAGAAATTGAATTACAATATACTATACTAATAATGTATTACTTTAAACATGTTAAAATTTAGAAACAAATATTATTTGAGCTACGATGATTAAACAATTAATTTGCTGCAACAAAAATAATGTTACCAAGATATTAATCAGATTTTTGTGTGAATTAAGGCCTGTATATGCAATAAATCAATACATACATAGATAAATACATATATGTGTAGAAAAAACCGAGCCAGCTATGAAAGAGGCTTAGCCATTTATGTAAAAGATAGCTTGCTGTCTGATTTGGTTTCGGAAATACTTTAAATAAGTCACTAGTTGTTTCTGTTAAACTTAAAGAAAAAAACTTATTATTATTGCTCATATATATAGATCTCCAGTTTATTTTAATGCTAATAATAATTTAATATCTGATATACAAGCTATATCTAGTTACGATTTTAATAACACAGCTGAATTATTAATATTAAAAGATTTGAATATAAACCTTCTTGAACCTAATACTAAAGTTACAACACTCCTATACTGTACAAACAGTCCTAATCTAGAGCAACTTAATAGAGTACCGACTTGTATAACCTTTAAAACTAGGACTCTTATTGGCCATATTCATGCTACTAACATGCAAAACGTCAGGGATGCAAATGTTTTACTTTGCGGTAATTTTGACTAAGACATTGTTT
Organism: Dicyrtomina saundersi; assembly: GCA_034695245.1. Taxonomy (NCBI): domain Eukaryota; kingdom Metazoa; phylum Arthropoda; class Collembola; order Symphypleona; family Dicyrtomidae; genus Dicyrtomina; species Dicyrtomina saundersi. The sequence continues at coordinate 4,889 of JAQFZE010005207.1, read as the reverse complement.
ATGTTGTGAGTAAACGGAACAGAAACTTTGTTGCTCCAGTTGTTATAAGCACTCAGAACTACAAAACCCTTAAAGTAAAAGATTTGGATGCTGAGATTTCTAAGACTAAATTTTGCATTATGAATGACTTTGCTTATGTTAATGAAAGGCTCTTTATGTTTAAGACTATGACTGATTGCATTCTAGAACGCATGGTTTCTATTGTAACTCACGCTGTTAAATCTTAGCCTGCACCTTGGCTTACAGCTGACATTACAAGATCAATGTACCGTAGAAATCACTTTATGAAGGTCGCAAGGCGCTGTGGTTTCAATGGTTGGTGACTAACAATCGTTTCAAAAATACAAACAAAAGGTCACACGCATTACAAGACTTTCAAAGTTAGCTTACTATAAGAATAAATTTGCAAATTGTAGGACATGTTAAGATTCATGGAGAACATTTGAAAGTCTTATAAGAGATAATATTAAGAATTCTTTAGTGTGTGAGCCTAAAATTAAAACTAATTTCAACACAACCCCTGGCGATATTTTTATACCTTAGCCAGTGCAATTGTCTTGTCTAAAAACAACAACGCAATGAAAATTAGTTAATTCTTAAACTCGTTAGGTACTGACATGAAGGATAATAATACACTAGTTACTACAGTAGAATTAGTGTCACTAATCAAATCCGCTAAATAAAGTACTACAGAAGGCTTAAAAAATGTGCCCTTTAAAATAATAGAACTTATAGTACTAATTTTGCTTCAGTTCTAGTGAATTTGTTGGATTATGCTCTTAGGACTTGGGAATTTACATCCCAATAGAGATAAGCAATTGTAACCCCATTTCTAAAAGCATGTGGTAACAACTACTTACCGCTGTCCCACAGGCCAATTTTAATTCCTCATTTCCTTTTCAAACTATTTTAAGCTGTAACCTCAAATAAAATCACTAAGTTTGTTAAAAGTAACAATCCATCAACTATGCGTGCACCTTTTCATTTAACAGACCAGATCAACAAGGTCAAAGAGGCTAAACTTCATACTGCCGTCTTATTTTTAGAATTGAAGAAAGCTTTTGATTTCGACAATCATGTTAACTAATTGGAGAAATTGAAACTTAGATATAACCTACCTGCATTCCTTCTTAGAATTTTATGCAGCTACCTAATTAATATGGCGTTTAGAATTAAGCTTGGAACTTATTTGATGTGAATAGCTTACACGCTGGGGTGCCGCAAGATAGTATTTTAGGACCAATACTATTTATTCTTTTCTTTGATGATATTTGTGAAATCCCTAAATCGCCAGAGTTGTATGCTGACGACGCTGGAGTTACTTGTGCCGATGACTCTATAAAATAAGGCTTTGTAAAAACTGTATTTATGGATTTTTATAACCCGAGAACAAAGCGTGAGTGTGATTTTGAATACTTTACTTGTTATAATCATAACATTGTTAAAGTAAGTACATTTTAAGATTTAGTTAATAACTTTGACAGTAACCTCAAATTTGATTTGCACTGCTTATATGTCCTCGAGAGAATATCATTAAAATGCCTTAAGCTAGTTAAATTTAAAAGATACATTTCACAAGAACTTATGCCTATAGTATTTAAATCACTTGTTTTCTTGCATATAAATTACGGTCTTTATATATAGGAATTTGCCTTTAAGTTAGTACTAGATAAATGTCAGAAAACCATTAATCATTTCTTTAGATGTATTGTTTTAAAAGTATACTGTTTTAATCTTATAACTTTGAAGCAGCTTGGGTTCCCTACAAGGTTTCCAAGGCCTAGCGTTGATTTGTATAGCCTCTACAAAATGTTTAGTCTACCAACTGTTACTAAAAGAATTATTTATATTTCCTTGTCAGTTTTATGTAACCTAATTTATCAGACTGATCAGCTTGACTGTAATCGTGAAGTCATCGACTCTAGAAATAGAATCGTTAGAAATAACTTTAAACTTATTGTTCAACGAAAATCATCATTTTACCATAACTCACTACAATATCGGTCTGTTATTCTGTGGAACACTTTACCTGTGTATATTTTTTAAGAAAATAACTAAAACCTTTCAGTTTGAAATCAGAAAATGGCTGATTACCAATCGTAGCAACATTTATATTTAAGTTGTGTTTATTCTCAGAATAAACTTTTACATTTATTAGAATATGTATGTAAAACAACTTTGAGAAACTAAATATAAAATATTAGATTTCAGGAACAGGCAGGTGGCCGTGTTTGTATTTCCGGTCACCTACACTTTTACATGCTAGAAGATAGGCACCATATCTAATTGTAAATATAAATCGTAAATATATCATAATGCACTGTCCAAAATTACCTTACCTTAGTATTTATTATTTTCAGTAGCTTGTAGATATATATTTACTATTGTCTTTTCTTGAAATTCAGTGTAATATTACTGTATGAATGTGACAATAAAGCCAATTACTTAGCCCACAAATGATGTCATCGGTTGAGTCAGTGGGACTAGTCGGATTCCTATGACATTGCATATTAAAGATAGCCATTTGTGCAATACTTCAGCGGAAGGCAGTGGGTTTTAAAAATTAAGTGTTTTTGATGACATCATTAATTGTCGACCCCCAATGGCTAGTTATATTGTAAAGATTAGATAGAAATAGAAACGTGTCACTCAAACATTCCCGCCTGGATGTTTGCGAGAGATAAAACTATAGGCGTGATATAGGTTGTGGTTTAAGACGAAATACCAATCCACTGCCACTCATCAATTCAATGCAGTCTCGTTTGCTGCGGCTGTTCGGCACTTCGCACGTGGTAATGAATATTTGGGATAATGTGGATGGTAACCGAAAGTGATATCTTATAAAGCTTAGCTGTCCTTTGGTTTGCATGCCACATTTTGGTACCCCAGTGGGTACGACAAGTCATGATAAGAATCATAGTGGTGTTTTACACACCTCAAAAATCAAAATATATAATTTAAAAAATTAATTATGGTTCAAAAAGCTATTTATATTGCATTAACCATTTCACATCCTGAATATTTCCATACAAGATATCCTCGCCTAGGAGTGAGAGACATATTGCAGGACATATGGCATACTTAATACATAACTACTTTAAAAATATTAGCTTACCCAAGTATTGCTAAAGACCTTGTATGTTCTGTTGTCAAACACATCTTCAAAAGTCCCAACAACATGTTTCTTTTTTTTAATACATTGTTCACACAAACTTTTTAACGTGCAAGTGGATTTATTACTCCAGTCAGGGGATCCGCGATCTGAAAGACACTCGCCAACCTTGCAGTCACCATTAGCAATGCATATATCTTCTAAATTCACCTGCTGGGCTTTTATTGCACACATCCATTGCCAAAGATTAAGTATAGCTACTGATACAGTTGACCACCAAACTCGCTTCATTTTAAAATCTAGTGTTCATAAAGCAAAAATACCGTTACTTAACGAAAATTTTAAACACAATAGGTATGCACTTTTATACTTTTATTGCTTCTCATCTCGTGTCATCGCTAAACTCAAACTCTTACAATGGTTACGACTCTAAATATTTTTCTCAGAAATTATCAAAAGTTTGCACTCAACAAGTTTTAAGCATTATTATAACTAGAGAATCTCAATTCTCTATTGCAGTCGGCATTAAAGGTGCTCATTCAGGTTTAAGCATTTACCTAATTAATTAATTCAATACTTAAATTATTAGGACAACTCTTAAGTATTATCTAAAACTTTATACATTCAGCTTAAATTAGCCTAAATCATCTGAAAAGAAGGCAACAGTTGAAGCAATATTTAAATTAGGTTTAATTAAACTGATGAAATGTGAAAAACATGATAAAAACAAAATAAAAAAAATAAAATCAGTACAAATGACTGCTCTTCAGGTAAATATTTTAATTACGCAGTTATAAAATAATTTTTACTGATTTCCTGCTGTACAAGATAATTATTTCTGACAAATATTTAAACGTATAGGCAGAAGCTTGTTCATATGGGAAAATTTTGAATGTACCAAGACAAACGCAAATTCTTAAGCAAGTTGTGCCATCGAACGATAAATTTTGTGTTGGAAAAACAATACAAGTAACTCAATTTGGATTTAGAAAAATTTTAAATTTGATTAAAACTCACGAGATCTTTTACAATCTGCAAGAATCCCAATTTCCAATTAAACTACAACTTGCACTTACATTATAGCGCTTTGGTAACTCCAAGACTGCAAATTCATCTAGGAACATTGCTATGTTATTTGGGATTGGAGATATATCTACTTTAACTAGAATAAAAAGACGTGTAACACGCGTCAGAAACATTAAATATTTATGATACTTGCCACTTGCATACCTAATAATATTAAAACGGATAAATTATGCTGTTTGAAATGAAATACCTAAGTAAGGGGCTATACATCTTTTACGTCTACAAAAAGGAGTAAGGGCTTAGATGCGTGCTAACTAAATCTTACTTTGAAACAGGGGGGAGGGAAGGTGGTTAAAAAAACTTACGTCTACACAATTTTTTTTCCTATTCTATGAAATTAAGTCAATCCAAAAATTCACTTTCGTCAAATTTGTGGTAAACTGATATTCTACAAATTCTTTTTTTTAATAAATTGGGTACTTCTGCACACAAAGGTCTGCACGTTTTTCTGCACACAAAAGTTTATAACATTTCCATTTAGATCTTGAAAAACTCTTGGCTTAAAACGTCTTGACAAGACCAATACTCTTGAAATTAATAAATAAATAATAAATAAATTTGAGGTTGCCCCGATTTAACCGCAGTTCTTACAGGGTGCCTGACCTCGAATTCGTTTCTTGCACTGTGCCATCACACAGGTTTTGTCTTTCCAACATTAGTCGGGCCTATTTCTATGGCGAACTTCATTTTA
>JAQFZE010005206.1:0-10502 GCA_034695245.1 Dicyrtomina saundersi | reverse complement strand
TAAATGGAACATTTTGCAGTTTTCAAAAATATGTAAAAAGAATATTTTGACTTTTCAAAAACATGCAAAATAAATTTATTTGTACATTTCAAAAACATGGAAATAAAACATTTTCCACTTTTTCTCAAAACATGTAAATAGAACATTTTGCACTTTTCTGAATCAAGTAAAAAGAACATTTTAAACTTTACAAAAAAATATAAATACAACATTTTGCTTTACGATAGAAAACCATCCATAAAATCAAAATGGTGGTTGTTGCATGGAAACAAATTGCTCCCTAAAACCAATTCCTTCGTCCGGCCCTGCCCGTGTGTGTTGTGGGTGATAGAGCGTGGACTGGACTTAGGAATTCATCTCAATCAAGATGCTCCTACATTGTGAGCATGCTAAAAAATAAAATGATTTGAAGACATTTGGGAGGAACGTAACTAACAATAGGACTGGTGAGGAAGATGAGAGGGACGGTCACGGTACGGTCGGAGATTTGGGAATTGGATTGTGTGGGAATTTCAGGTTGTGGTTCCCATCCGGAAATATTAATTAATTTGTTTGAAATAGTATATAGGGTGTGGGGTGGGGGGAGTGGGGGGGGGAGAGAATTTTGGGAAGACTCTTTAATCAGCTTCCATCTCAATGTTCACTTGGATGGTTGTTGGTGGGATAATTATTCCGTCTCTCTCATCTCATCTCATCTCCTAATCTCATCTACTCCATCCACAGAGAAAATCTACCTGAAACTTGAAACGTGGTCCATCCCGGGAATCCTACTAAATTCCACTCAGTGCACAGCTCTCTCTCTCTCTCTCTGTATCCCGCCCGTGTGACGGTGATGGGGATCGAGTTGTGAGAGGACATCCGGAGGTGAGGCTACGGCTACATCAACGCGTATGGATGAAAGATGGAGGGCCAAATTTCCAAATTTGAGGTTTGGATGGAGAATTCAAAGCTGTGGTTCTTTCGGATTGGCTGGCCACCCTCTCTCTCTCGCTCTCTGGGCCAAGTAGGAAATGTGGGACATTAGCGGAGGGGAGAAAATGATTGTGGACTGGATATATGAAGCGAGACTAATGCGTATATATTTGTATGTATTGAGATTGGGACATGAGAAATGGAGAAGATTGGGTTGGAAGGAGGAAAATCCGGAAAATGGGATGGCTGAGTCCTTGAGTTGTTTCCCTTGTTATAAACTCGACGAGATGGAGAGGCAGAATCCAGATTTACATTGTTAATTGGGAGGAGATGTGGAGGCGATGTGGAGGAGCACTGCGGTGATGGTTTCAGTCAGAGGAAATGAATTGAATAAACGTATTTGTCTGTTGGACTCGGACAGAGGAATTTGATGCGGAGAAACCCAACCAACGTTGTTTTAGTCAAGTGGAAGGGGAGAGAGAGAGAGAGAGAGAGACCATAGTGGTTTGTCTCCCACGGAGATGACCAGAGAGATGAGATGCGGAGAGTGGATGAGATGACTGGATGGGAGAATGCTGTCCACTTTATCCCTTTCCTCTCATCACGCAGCTTGAGCTTATGGGCTGGAGATTTAGAGAGAGAAAGAGCAAAGTAGTTTTAGTCCAGGAAGGCTTAGTCCAAATTAGCGTGCATTGAAATAAATAAATGGATCTGACTCCCCGTCAAGACTCATCTTTCCATTCGGACTTTCACTTCCTCCTCCTTTCTTCCGCTATCCTTCCACTTCCCACGGATTCAGCGTCTACCAAGTCCAGGGAAAGGGAAACAGAGATGTGTCATAGAGACGGAGATGGAAATGTTTGGGTTGAGTTGAGAGAGAAAGGTGAAGGTGACTCTACACGTAAGGTACATAGGCAGATGGCTATATGGCTCCGCTCTCTCTCTGTCCATACGTATTTTGTAAGTAAGTGGAGAGAGATCTGTGAGATGATGTGGTTCGTTGAGTTGGGATATTTGGACTATTTGGGGAATTCGGAATTTCAGTTAAATGCTGAAATTGGGTATAGAGAAAGGAGAGAAAGGAGAGAGAACATGCGAGGACTGAAGAAGCTTGAGCAAGATTGATCAGCTAGACTTACAGGAAATTACGGGAGTAGTAGTTGCCAGACTTTCTCTCCCATTTTTTTTTCCACCGCTATTTACTCCGGCCAACTACTTTTACTCCGGACCATCATATACATACATAATAACATACAGAGTGGAGAGAAGAGTGAACTCTCACTCTTCTTTTGTCCTTCTCTCCTTCCTCCATCCAGCTTGTTTTCCACTCCGTTTCCTTTTGTCCAGCTCCGGCTCAGATATGCTTGAGAAGGGAGGGAGGGAGGAGGTGGGGGAGTGGGCTAGGAAATGAGACAAATAGACGTCCTTCCTCCCCACCCTTTCCTAGATTTATGTGCTCTACTTACATGTCAACCTCAGATACGCAAAGCACCCACCACCGACTCAAACTTGATGGCCGCACGGGAACTTTGGACCCGACTGAACATTTATGTCCCTACAGTCCTGACCATACCTGTCTCCTCTCCTCCCCTCCCTCTCCTCTCCCCTCACATTTCAATGTCTACGACCATAAATGTCAGCCAGAGTCAGTAAGTGGAACAAACAAACTGAACAGAAGCATCATGAGGAGCCAAAGAAAGAAGAGCGAGAGAGAGCGAGCGGAGTGGAGGAGATGTAAATGAGCGGAGTGGAACATGTGTTGGGCTGCGAGATGGCTGCGGTGGCTTGGAAAGGATTCAAAGGATGATTCAGTGCTGGAACATTGATGGCGAAGGTTAGACATGATCATCTCGGAGCCGGAGCTCCGTATCTCTGCTGTGGAGTGGAGTATGTACAGGGCAAGAAATTCGTCCCGATTCTTCTCTCCATCTTCTCTCTGGCCCATTCTCTCTCCTAATGGGGAATGTGGATGGGAATGGAGGCGAAGGGAATGGATGGCGTTGGGAAAGTTCCATTATGCCTCTCACTTTCATTCATTCATTCATTCATGTGATGTATTGAGTGAGTGGAGTGGAGGCTGTACAGGTAGCTCACTTTCTTATCGACCTCTTCGCCTCTCTCTCTCCACCAAAATCCACGGCTCAACACAGACAAGTCGAGTCCCGGGAGAAAGTCGAGAGAAAGCACACAGAGAGAGAGAGAGGGACAGAGACAGAGAAACCATTGAAAAACATGGAATCTCTTCACGTCCCAAACATTCATTACTCCGCGCCCCTCCCCTCCCCTCACATCTCATCTGCATCTCTCCCTCCTTTCCCCTCCCTCCTCTCCCCTCCTTTCCTCTACAAGCCTGCCCCACTTCAATAACAGCTCCGCAACCTCATTATTCCCATCATTTTTATTTCACTCAAATATATGCTTCCATATCCCTGCTTTTACTTTCCTTGAGTCACTCCTCCAAGTCAGTAAACCATCTCAAATCAAATTAAATCAAATCAAATTAAATCAGTTGAGTTTCTGGGATATGTGAGAGTGTGGAGGGGAGGAGGAGGCGGAGGAGGAGGAGGTGGAGAGATGTGAATTGCTTTAAATGAGAGAGAGAGAGAGAGATGGAAACATTCTCAGTTTTAGGCAGAGCTCGAAATGATCTGGGTTTTAGGAAAAATACTTGAAAAGATTTGGAGCTCATATAGAGGGAATACTGTGTGTGAGTGGGGCTGTGTAGTAGAAATGTATGTAAACATGATGTGGTTTGTTAGTTTGTTTGAGTGGTTTCGTCAGTTTCGTGTCGTGGTTTCAAAGGGAACGAGAGGAACAGGAATTTGACATGTAATCAATTATGTTTTTATATCCTTTTTGTTGATTGCTCTTTCCATGATGCATTCATCCATCCATGCTCCACGGCTCCCCTACAAAACTACAACTACAACCGCATACAGCCTACAATTCTCCCAACTAATATCCATCTTTGCATCTAAATCTAATGTGAGGGGAGCATAGGAGCCGCGTAGAGATTGTGATTTTGTCATGTTTCAACTTTGTAAGCCGACTAACTTGCTCAGTCTCCACTCTTCCTACGACTCAGTGTACATGCCGAGTTGTTGTAGAGCATTGGAGCACGTAAGCGCACACGTATTATCATCATTCCTTTCTCAAAATGTTTCTTTTATCATCAAATATTTGGAGTAGTAGTGGCAGCAGTAGTAGTAGTAGTAGTGGTAGTACTATCTGAGTTCCTATATGCACGCTCATATGTATAATTACGGACTGAGTGAGTGCGGATGGAAGAGAGCAAAATTGTAATCCCTCCTCCGCTCCCCTACTTCCATACAGCTCATCTAAAATACATCAAATGAGTGAAACATTAATAAGCATGAATTCCTTTTCAGAATTGTGATGGAGCTAAAATATATTATATAAGGATTGGCCCCCAAAACCTGTTGCCTGGAATTCGAATCCGCTTTCATATAATTACCAAATTACCTACATATGCATGCATACGTAGTAATTAAAATAAATAATGCAGGGGTTTTGAAAGGAGGATGGAAGTACAGGTATAGAGTCCCGAATAGGGATTAAGTCTATTAAATGGACAGGAAATATTTATGAGGACTTTACAAATTCCACGTACCTAGTTGTACATTTTTAATTACATTTTATTATATATTATTATTTACTCGAGTGAGGGAATGGAAGGGAGTCCAATAATGGTACAGGCTCTACATTGACATCCCATCCCTCCCACTCCCACCAATGTCTCCTCTCCTCCACCCCTCCCCCCCTCACCCCTCTCCATCCATCTACACGCAAATCTCATGGAAATAAATATAAATCTTTGAGACACGTAGTACTTCCCTTGGTCTCTTCACTTTCTCTCATACATACGCACTCCATTTCCATTACCATTCCCTAAACATCGGCGGACCATCGGACGCATTCTGAATCTGGAATCATCTTCCCTTTAAAATACTTGGAGGACGGACAGAGACACAATTTTAATTTCATTCCGCTCCTAAATTAATTATTACTCCCCCCCCTCCCGTCCCCTCCCTTCACAACAAACGCCAATTTTGTAGAATTCCTTACTTAGAGGGAGAGTGACTAGAAATTTTATGCTTTCTTCTTTCCTTCTTTCTCCAATTTTGTAATACTTTGTATTATATGCAAATTAATGTTATCGTAATGAGACTTTCTCCAGGAGCAGGACTATAGAATTTAATTTGGACAAGAGTGTTTCTAAGGCATATTTAATTATGCGCTCTCCAAATATTATGTAGATGGACGGACGGAAGGATGTGTTGTTTGTGATTTTGGGACATGCATTTTGGAGAAAGAGGAAAGACCTTCCAAGTATTTTGACTCTTAACTTTGTAGTCAAGAGATTTTTCTGGCAAATTAAAATGGAAAAGCTCTGCTCCTTGAAATTTTGTAAATTGAGCTGTGGAGGCTGTTGCTGTTCCTGTTGCTGAATGTTATGCTCCTTGCTTTTGGTGGGAAAGAAATAATTTAGTCAAGGATTCCAACTGTGCTTTAATTCCTTTGTTTATTGTTTCCTGGACGAGTTGAGATGCTGAGGATGAGGGAGAGAGGAGGTTGGGTGTACGTCAGTATGTGTGTGACTGTATGTACCTACGTGTGGATTTATATCTGGGATTTATCCTGAAAATGGAGCATTGTCCCTGAGCTGTATTGATTAAGTTGTGACGTGGGGGAAGATAAAAGAGAATTTATTTGACTGGTAATAATAAGAATTAATTGAGATTCGGATAGTCCACGACTTATTTTAAAGACATCATTTCCCCAAAGTCTCCAGCCACGCTCTTTACTCCCGAGAGTGTGAGGAGTGAGAGGGAGGGAGGGGCGGTGGAGGAGCCCGAATCAGTCTCTTGCCCAATTAATAATAATCAAACTTTCCGGCTTTGTCAATAGACTTTCTCCCAGTTTGTGATTTGGGTAAACAGAGGAATTGGAAGACAAGCGAGAGAGAGAGGGGAGACGGATGGGTGGAAGTCTGGAGTAGGAGGGGAGAGGAGAGGAGAGGAGAGAGTGAAAGTAAATTGTAAATGGATTATGGGAAGGTGACTCTTGTTGAAATATCTCAGGATTAAGTAACGTACTTTTCCCACTTTTCCACTGGATCAACGTTTATTAGGGAAGAAGAGGAGCGGCTCCAATCCCTTCTCATCACATGGGAACAGCGGAGGAGATATAGGAGGAAGAGGAGAGAGAGGAACTATAAGTTCTAACGTGACTTTCTCCACTTTCTCGGCTTTCTCTCTTTACTCAGGGAGGAGAGGTTGGTAGAGGTTGGTGTTGGTGTTGGTGGCGGGAGGGAGTGGAGAGAGAAAGAAGTGAAAGTCTGCTCTGGTTTGGATGTAAAATGGAATATTTATTTCCCTCAAAGTGAAACTATATCAACTTTCCATTTAAATGATAATGTCAATACGGACTCAATTTATTTACGTCCCCATCATACATCCTCGGCCTTCCTTCCTCCCTCCCGGGTGCACTCTCCATTCCTTCGCTTTGATCTCCTCTCCCTCTGGTATGGGAAAGACGTGGAAAAGATAAGAAACCTACTCTAGACGCATATTTCCTATCTCCCTCCCCTCCTCCTTTCCCCACTCCCCACACATTTCCACATTAGACTCCATTCGCCATGGTGATGAGTCTCTTGTAACGCTCTTGAAGGGGCTCACTCTCATTTCCACGGCGAGTGGCGTAGACTGTAACAAGGAAGAAACCAGAGTGAGGGAGAGAGTGAAAGAGAGTTGATGGAATTTAATTTGTAACAATCTCCATAAATTGGGACACTGTTACTTGATATCTCTCATTTTAAAAATTTCCCTTTCTCTTTCTCCGCCACGACTCCTCACTCACTCACTCGGTGAGTACTCTCATCATTTCATGAGTAATCATATAGCTGGCTCTGGTTGAGTAAGTTTAAGTGAAAAGAAATGACGGCGACGGCGACGGAGACAGTCCTCGCGAGGAAATTTTGTGAGGAAATCCTAAACCAGAGCTGCATTATTCCCTCCTGCTTTATTTTATGTTCAGTCAGTCTCGGTCCTCCCACTCTGATATTGTCTTTATCAATTTGATTCTTCAAACATTGCCCCCTCAGCTTTCTCTCTCCACACACACACAATGTACACAATGAATATGGACTTTCCTCTCTCCCTTCCACTGGCATCATTTGGCAATTGCTCTTTCACTCAGTCGAATGGAGAGGAGGAAAAGAAGAAATGGGAAATAACTGGAATTGTCTTTGATCACAACTCGCACTGCTCCGTAATGGGAAAGAGAAAGGGAATAACGCAAAGGACACGGAGAGAAAGTTGGGTGAGTTAAGGAGAGGAAAGAGTAACTGGGTGTAGTACAGATACATCATGTAAAGTATGTTAATGTAGAGAAGAAAGGTTACAAAGTAAGATAGGTGCGCTGTTCCTAGTATTCGTAGTATGCATTTGTTGGATGGATAGATGGATGCTTGTTTGTAGCCATACTTTCCCCTCTCTACTAAAAGAAAGATACTCGACTCACGTGACAGATGAAGGTGTTTTCTGACATGACATCCTTTCTTCTTTTCCTCCATTTTCCTCCTTGTCCTATTTTTTTTTTCATGTGGCAGGAAAGGATTCGAGTTACGAACTGAGGAGACTCCGGACTCCCTCTCCATTTGGCATCACATTAATTTTCATTCTTTCCTCTGATTTGCATTCTTCTTTCCCCATTTGCGTATTTCCCCATTTCTTACATTTCCCTCTTAGCTTCCTAAGTCTCTCTGAATTTTCTCTTGGGTCCTTCCTTTCTCCTCCAAATCTACAGACACTCACCAATTCTCCTTTGTATTCTTTGCAAACTTTGCAGTGGATGAGGGAGAGGATGTACAAAAACATGCGTTTGACTCGATCCCTTCCCTCCACTCTCCCCTCCCCCTCTCTTGTCCCTTCCCTCCATCTCTCCCCATCTCTCAAGTCCCAAGTGATGGATTGAGTGGGGTACATGAGAAAGCCGAAAGAAGCTTTGAAATTGAGTGAAATTGAGTGAAATTGAGGGAAGGTGGATTAGCTTAGTGACTCAATTGACATTTTCATTCTTGAGACGATACGTAGAGAGGTACAGTGGGAGTAGGACGGGGCTTATTTATATGCTTCTTCATCTGGGCAATATTGTTTTTGTGTTTGTTGGCGGGGTGAGGGAGGAGAGGGAGGGGGAGGGGAGGTTGTTTCATCATGTTTCTTTTTATTAGATTTTCTTTGGAGGACGGGAGGAGAAAGTGTTTAGGGCTTCCTCATTTAATTCTAATGGAGAAAGACGAAGCCTTTGAAATTGTTTTGGGTTGTTTTGGCGTTGGCGTTGGGAATGACGGTGTTTGTGTCTGCTTGTTTGGATGGATGTTTGGGAAATGTAAGACTGGCTGTGGACAGAGTGTCCCTGGATGTTGGTGTAGTGAGAGGAAAAAGGTGAAGGAGGTGGAGGAGATGAGAAAGCTGGTGATGCGCTGGAGGGGAATTGGGAATTGGAAAGCCAACAGGATAGATACAAACGTGGATCATCTTTCCTTCAAGGAGAGACTTGTTGTGAGGGCGGATGGATGGTGATGGAGGGAAGGAAGTAATGAGGAATGATGAAATGATTAGGGGAGGGGGGAGAGGAGAGAGATGCCTGCGGGGAAACGATTGGGAATTTAGAGATGGGTTTCCCTTCTTTCTATCTCTACTCGCGACCATTACTGACGAGAGTGTTATGGACATTGTGGGCGGTGAATGGAGGTAGGGAGAAAGGAGAGAAAGCAGAGAGACACTTTGGACATGTTGTGGGAGACGAATAAAGTTTAATGTGCTTCAAAGCTGTCAAGAATCTGGTTGGAGTTGGAGTTGAGAGAAGGGGACTCCGTGTTTCCCTTTGAATACATATTATGTAGGAACACCCAGACGGATAGATAGGTGATGTAAAAGACGAAAATAAAATTTGATTTGGAAAAAGAAAGATGCAGGATGTGTGGGAGGAGGAGGGGGAGGAGACAGTGAGAGGTTGGGGAGAAAGATTTGGAATTGGAAATGACTGAGAGTTTTAGTTCCACTCATTCAAATCCATGGGGCGAAAAATTGTTTTCTGACTTTCTTTGAATAAATTGGATGAGATAAAGTGGGGAAAGTTGAGGATAGGTTACGATGAGTTTTCTCCGCGTTGTGTAGGTGTTGAGTCTCGCGCGGGCGATGCGGTGAAGAGTGTTTGAATTTTGGATATTGAGTGGAATAAGCTGTACCGGATGAGGATGATGATGATGATGGGAATCCGAGGAATTTATCTTTTCTTTCTTTTGGGTGTGACTTGGAGCGTCTTAAGGTTAGTGTGGTGAGTCTCGTGAGGATGTGCGTATGGTGTATGGATGACTCAGTCAGTTAATTGATCGCATAGTTTGAGTGGAAAAGTTACAAGTTGGTGAAAGTTGAAAGCTCATGATGCATGTTCTAAAGGTTTTGGACATTTTGTTTCCTTCCCGCTATTCCTGTGTTCCAGCCGCCAAAAAGAAAACTTAATATTTATTTAATAAAGAAATTGAAGGGATTCCTGAATAAGAATAAAAAAGTAAAAAACAAAAAATGGCACATTCAGGGATGAGTTATGAGGGACGTGACTCTGTTCTCTGAGCTGGAATAAATGGAGGGAAAGTGGGAAATTGGGATAGAGGCAAGGTTTTTTCAATGTCCGAGAGTTGCTTCATTTGGCAAGATGTTAAGTTTGAGTTTTTGGGGAAAGTTGGTGGGTGGGTTGGTTGCGTGTGGAAGTGGTGAGTCTGTCTGAAGGTCTTTGACTAATGTGCTGCTGTTGGTCGTGCGAGTGACTGGTTTGAACGGTTTCCACGGTTTCCACGGTTTTCCTCGTGGAGGTCGCTGGGGGGAATGTTGATGGTTAATCATTAATCCAGTTGTTCATGTCAGTCTAATGGCAAGTAATTAAGAAACCCAGCCGAGGTTACGTTTCCAAAGTGGAGAACCAAAGAAACTGTCTCACAGTCCCCGTCCATTCTCGCTCTCTCCGCTCCACTAGAATTTTCACATGTTTCCACAGTGGAAGGAAAGGCGACTGTTGGCTGTTGGCTGTTGGACCGCTCCAAGAGAGAAGCAATTGATTTTTCAGCTTTACCCCAAACCTACATAAATCCTGGTTTTTATTATAGGAACAGGAATAGAACGGCCAGATTGGCTTGTATGGTCAAGTCATCCCAATTCCCTCAGACGCCATGGCACCGCATGGCACCCCACAATTTCTTAAACTCATTAGCCCATCTCTTCTCTCTCGCTTTCCTGTACGCACACAGTCTGCGGAACACTTCCTCGCTCAACACTCCTATATAAGCCACTCAGTGGCTCCTATAGCTCAACAGTCTCATATCGTCTGTGAAGAACAAAAATGACCCATATCCATTTTTAGCTAAAAACAATTTCCACTATCTGCACAAATATTGAAACATGTCTTGAAAGCGTTTAAATAGAATATTTTACACTTTTCAAAACTAAGTAAATAGAACATTTTACACTTTTCAAAAACATGTAATTAGAACATTTTGCACCTTTCAAAAA